>JAAALK010000081.1:17138526-17257312 GCA_019279435.1 Zizania palustris
CCGCCCGGTACTTCGCTCAAGGTAGTTGCCCCGAAGGGCCAACACTACCTTGCAATCCTTCGTGTCATGGCTTCTATTGTCGCCATGTACGCAATAGAAAAAACTCTGGCGCCTGCCCGGCATCCTTTCTTGAGGCTTCGGCGGCCCGGCCTTGAAATTCTTCGCCTGCTGGAAATTGGCAGGTGCCTTCGGAGCTGAAGGTGCAATGTTTAGCACCTCCGAACGGAAATGCTTCTTCCCCCGCTTGTACTCGTTGAAGCGGTTGTCTTGTGGAGGTTGCAGAGGAGCGGAGGCTTCGGGCTCCCTTTTGACTTCTCGGAGGGTGGGCAATGGTGCTTCAGCTCGCCGAAGACAGCCTTCCTCTGCCTTGGCATACTGTTCGAAGTATGCCATGAGCTGCGCCACAGACGTCACCGGCTTTCGATGGAGTTTGCTGAGGAGGTCGGGGTTCAGCACCCCTTCGCGGGCAGCATCAACTACCGAAGAGGTAGACATGCCCTTGATCTGTGACTTGGTGTGGGCGAAGCGCGTGAAGTACTCTCGGAGGGTTTCTCCCACCCGCTGCTTTACCTGGAACAAACTTCCTATGTACATTGGGGCCACGAAGGTGCCTTGGAAGTTGCTCACAAATTTCTTCTTAAGCTGCTCCCAGGAACTGATTGATCCTGGCTTTAGGGACTAGAACCAGCGGAGTGCCACGCCTTCGAGAGCGAGGGGGAAGCATTTTGCCATAGTGCTTCGCACCCCTCCACTCGCTTCTATTGCCAGGGCGTAAGAGCGGGCGAACTCTCCGGGGTCCGACCCCCCGGAGTACTTGTGCAGTTTCGAGGCCTTGAATCTAGGGTCGAAAGGCACTCTCTGTAAATCCGAATGTAATGGAGACTCGTTATCGAAGGATGCATTCTCGGCTTCCTCCGGGACTTGGATAACTTCTGGGGGATTGTGGGTACCACCGTCTTGAGGCCCTCCTGGAGTTTCGGTGGAAGCTTGAGTGCGGAGGCGATCGGCGGCCTCTTGCCTCCACCTAGATACCTCCTCCTGAAGCCTGGCTAGCTGCGAAGCCTCGGTTTCAGGAGGTCCTTCGTCTTCGTCGGAGGGCACTTCTGGGTCTCGGCTAGCTACGTAGTCGGTCTGAAGCACCGTAGGAGGAGCCAGAGGGCCCCGGGGCGCTCGACGCCCAGCAGTCTCGGCGGGAATCGCCGGATTAGTCGAGGGTCCGGCTCCTGTGGTCCGAGGGGACCTTCTGAGGGGGCCCGAAGCCTGATTTCACTTCGGAGGCATAGCTAGCCACGAAGAGGTCTTGGAGATGGAGGACTTCGAATGACTCGAGGGGTCGAGAGAAGGTCTTCGGGCTGCACTAAGAAGCCCTTAACTGAAGGGTGCGCGGAATCCTGAGACTCCGAGGCTCCCTCCGTAAGTACTCTTCGAAGTGTAGTCAGCAGCAGAGAACAAGCTTTTAGAACTTGGTTCCCCACGGACGGCGCCAACTGTTGGCGCAAATTTTACGCCAACAGGTTCTCTGAAATCAAGAACGGACAAACAGGGAGTTTGTGCTTTAGGACTACTTTGAGCCTCCGAAATGGATAATAGCTCAAGTGGTCCGAATAAGTGTAAATGAATAACTTGTTCTGGATCCCCTTTACAAGGTACAAAGGGGGGTATTTATAGGGGAAAAAGCATAAGGAAAAGACTTATTTACCCCTAGATTACAACCGACATAGTGGAAACTATTCGGTATTATAAACAAGGTTATACATGGTAAAGTACTGTAAGGTAGATGGATAAGCTGGACATCCAATCAATCATGTCCTTCGGCTTCGAGGCCTCCATCTTCCCTTCCGAGGGTTCTCCAGGGCTTCGCGCCGTTGCACCCTTCGGCGTGGCGACGCATGCTTCGAGCAATAGTTCACTAGCTTCGGAGTCCTCCTCAGCCTTTGAAGGATTAATCTTTAAGCCCTGGAAATGGAGTAATTTCCCCCAACAAGTAGCCCCGGCATTTCTTAAGCCAAAGGGCATTCTTACATAACAGAAGACTCCTGAAGGAGTTACGAAGCTTGTCTTGATTTCATCTTCGCGTTTCAACCATATCTGATGATAACCGGAGTACGCGTCAAGGAAACTTAATAACTCCAAACCTGCAGTAGAGTCGACCAATTGATCAATTCGGGGCATGGGGTAGGGGTCACGAGGGCATGCTTTATTCAAGGATGTGAAATCAATGCACATGCGCAACTTCCCGGAAGATTTCTTCCTGACGAAACTTGGTTGGCTAACCATTCTGTGTGAGCCACTTCTCTGATAATCCCAGCTTTCAGCAATTTTTCAACTTCATCTTTGGCAAGAACAGCTCTTTCTGCAGACATTTTTCGGAGTCCTTGCCGAACAGGCCGGGCCTTCGGGTTTACAAGTAAACTGTGCTCAATAATATCCTGAC
The DNA here is from genome assembly GCA_019279435.1 of Zizania palustris. Taxonomy (NCBI): domain Eukaryota; kingdom Viridiplantae; phylum Streptophyta; class Magnoliopsida; order Poales; family Poaceae; genus Zizania; species Zizania palustris. The sequence goes on from JAAALK010000081.1 coordinate 17,140,961, forward strand.
TGACTCCGGTGATGTCTTCATCAGACCAAGGAAAGACATTTAAATTTTCCTCAACTACTTTCTCCAAGGAGGTAGCAACTTCTGGAGGCAAATCTTTACCAAATTTAAATGAATATTCTTCGCCATCTTTAACAATAACCTTCGTTGCAATCTCTCCTTCAGGACTTGGTCTTGGGAAGGATTTCTTCGAAGATTCGTTAGGAGCAGAAAAATTTTCTTGATTATCTTGCACACTATTCACTTGTCTTGGATCAAGAGGGGGGCCGTGACCATACTCCGCTCTTCGGGCGGTAGCTTGATCTCCGAAGATAGTGAGCACTCCCGCTTGTGTGGGCATCTTCATGCACAAGTAATTGTGGTGCGCCACAGCTCCGAACTGATTTAACATGCCTCTTCCGAAGATGACGTTGTATGCATATGGAGCATCCACGACGTCGAAGATTACTTCCTCTGTCCTGGCTAACAGCCCTTCTCCGAAGGTAACTTCCAGGCCAATTTGGCCGAGTGCATCAAGCGGAGGTCCTGCGAAGCCTTGCAAAGGATGAGCCGCTGGAAGAAGGTGCTTTTTGGAGATGCATAGTTGATCGAAGGCTTGAACAAAAATAATGTCTGCCAAACTTCCTCCGTCAATTAGCACTCTTCGAACCTCAGTTCCTGCAATGTCGGCAGTAATGACAAGTGGGTCTGCATGTGGAAATTTAATGCCAGCTGCATCCTCTACAGAAAAATATATTGGTACATAGGACCATTCCGGCATAGCAGCTGCAGACGAAGAAGTTCCTATCTGCCCCACTTCTCTGACATACTCTCTTCTCTGCCTCTTTGACATGCTTCTGAGAGTCCCTCCTCCGGAGATTGGGAGGACTACTCTTTTTCCTCGATCTTGCCCTTCTTCTTGCTTCGGAGGTGGCATAACATTGACCACCGGAGGGCACCTTGCTGGATCGAAGTTCTCTATTCGCGCCACAGCCTGGACAGGCTCTGGACGCACTTCGGCTTGAACTCGGTCAGTAGTACCTCGACCCGAAGTTCTCTCTAAATACTCTCCTCTCATAGTAAGTATAGTTTTGCACGCGTCAGTTGCGTGACTTTGGTTCTCACAATGAATGCAGCGGAAGAAAGTTTGGCCTTTTCCGGCCGATTTTCCTGGAGGCCTCCAACTGCTGGTTTTACTTCCCGAAGGTTGTGGAGCTCTCTGGGCAAACTTTTGCGGAGGTGCAATGTTCAGAACTTCTGAACGAGGATGCTTTTGCCCCCTTCTCCTATCATGCTGAGCTTCGAAGACAGGTCCCTGCGGTTGTGCCGAAGTTTTCACTTCCAATTTTACTTCTTGCAGTATGGACGGAGTAGCTGCAGTTCTCCGAAGCCAGCCCTCTTCTGACCTTGCATATTCTTCAAAATAGGACATCAGCTGAGAAACAGAAGATATGCTTTTCCGGTGAAGTTTATCAAGTAGGCCTGGATGAATGACTCCCTCTCGAGCTGCGTCAACTACCGAAGATGTAGTTAACCCTCGAATTTGCGACTTCGTATGAGCGAAGCGCTTGAAGTATTGTCTTAGGGTTTCTCCAGGGAGCTGCTTCACCTGGAAAAGACTTCCCGTTGACATTGGAGGCACGAAGGTGCCCTGAAAATTACTCACGAACTTTTTCTTCAATTGCCCCCATGAACTGATTGATCCTGGTTTTAAAGACCAGAACCATCGTAAAGCCACTCCTTGAAGAGCGAGGGGGAAACATTTTGCCATGGTGTCCCGCACTCCTCCACTGGCTTCAATCGCCAAAGCATAAGATCGGACAAATTCTCCAGGATCTTCATCTCCGGCATACTTGCAAAGCATCGAAGTCTTAAACTTCGGGTCGAAGCGTACTTTCTGCAGCTCGGGATGCACTGGAGACTCAGTGTCAAAGGAGGCGTTCTCCGGGGCTTCAGGATAGATAGGTTCATCGTCTTCAGGCACTTCAGGAATAACCGAGATGGCTTGAGAGTGAAGCCTATTTGCAGCTTCTTGCCGCCATCTCGCCACTTCGGCTTGGAGACTGGCCATCTGAGTGGCCATATCGCCAAGTATGTCTTCATCTCCTCCGGAAGGATCTTCCGGGTCTCGAGAACTGTAGGGATCGGTTTAAGGTGGAACTTGGGGTGGAAGAGGGACTTCGTCGGGCCGAAGTATAGATGGAGTTGGCGGAGGAACTCCGTATACTCGGGGAAGGGGCGTCCCTTCCAGGGTTTGAGGTGGAGGAAAAGTCGAAGGTCCTCCGACCTCGACTGTATCTGTGGATCTAGCTCCGAAGGTCCGAGGAGACCTCCGAGTAGGATTACCAGCTGAACTCCGCTTAGGAGGCATGGTTTGGAAACTCGGTAGAGAACGAAGTTTCTTGGACTAAGTTCCCCATGGACGGAACCAACTGTTGTCTTAAAAGATTACGCTAACAGGTTTCTGAAAATTAAAAACTAACAAACGAAGTGTTTGCAAAGAAAACTATTCCAAGCCTCCGAAAGGATAATAACTTAGAATAGTTCGAAAGTGTGTATTGAATAACTTGTATTCGGTCCCTATTACAGGGTAAAACGGGGGGTATTTATAGGCCCAAACATTAAGGAAAAGACCTTTTTACCCCTCTATTACAACCGACATAGTGGAAACTATTCGGTACCCTTAATAGGGCTAAAATGGTAAAAGACTAATCTAATGAGAAAGAAGATAAGTCTCTCATCTTAACTGGCAAAGAAGCTTTCGGAAGAGTCCACGTTCGAAGATATACTCCGAACTAGAGTCCGTCTTCATACTTCGAACTACCTTCAACGTACATCTGAGAATATACGTCGGAATCCTTTGACTTGATTTCTTGTCTTTGTCTTGTTACTGCGATAATCCTGAAGATGGAATATTTTCCCCCAACAGTCTGCTTCGTTGTGTCGAAGCCTGCTTCGGAGTCCCTTGTCGAAGTCAAGCGAAGGCTGTCAGTGAAGTGCCGAAGGTTCGTTGAGTCTAGCCTAGTTCGAGTGTGGCAGAGTGCAAAGTATGCTTCGAAGCGAAGTATGAAAGTATCGAAGTTTGCTTTGAACAACGCAGATTAGCAGATACTTCACAGGCGAAGTAACAAGGCGATATCAATCTATTACGTAGATTAATGAATACTTCACAAGCAAAGTAACAAGGATTACCACTGTTCCGAAGTGGTCAAAAGAGGGCTTCCAGGCAAACCCACGAAGAGGTACAGGAAAATAAAGGTAAAGTAAATGCAATCAAAGCATGGGCTTTGGTTTGGTTTGAGTTGGGGGGCTCTCCACGCCGGCCATGCCTCTCTATTTATAGGGGGTTAACTCCTAATCTAATCTGCTATTAATCTGGCTAGATAGAGATAGAGATTGAGCTGGAAACGCGTATAACTCTATCTCTGCTGAGGTGGTCTTCGGCCAGGCCCGTCGAGGCCTGTTCTTCGGGCTGAAGCTTCGGTAGCGTGGGCTTCCGCCAGGCCCATTGAGGCTTGCTCCTAGGGCCGAAGCTTCGGCAGCGTGGGCCTCCGAAGGCTTCCTGGTCAAAGCCCATGGGTTGGCTAGAGGCTTTTGAAGCCTATAGCTCGATGGACTTCGGCCCTGTAGGGCTTCAGACAGACCCTGGACATGTGTACTTTCGGCCCAAATCACCAAAAATTGATATTTTGATAATCTAGCCATTAATGCCATTTTTTATTATCAACACTTCAGAATCCTCTTCTCAGCCATGTTATACATTATGTGCCATGAGAATAGGATTTGTTGTGGTACAATATTGATTGCCATATTTGCTACAGAGAAGATGTGTTGTTGATTTTTATTTACTGTTTTTTGAAGCATGATGATCCAGTGCATATCATCTATGATCATTTTCAGATACTGAACAGAAGTGTTAATTCTGTGTGCTTATCTGCATAGCTCCTGGTTCATCTTCTCTGAATTGGTTAGTTGTCTGTGTTTTAATCTTGAGTTCTACACACACAGCAACAAGCATATTGTTAACACAATATTTCAGCATAGTTGCATTTGGTTTATTCTCAAGTTGTTGGCTGCTTTGTGATGTTCTGCTGCAAGATTTATGCATGTTGGACGTACTACTAGTCTGCTTTTTGTTGTGTGTATGTACTCTGTTTGATTTTTAGCCGAGTGTTTATCTCAAAGTACATACACATAATTCATCTAGTATTATTTCTGCTACTGAGTTTTTAGTTTCACCAAATGGCCATTGTTTCATCGGGATCATTCTTTGAATTCGAACACAAGAATTTGATCCATGAAGTATATGGTCTTTTCTGATCATAGTTTCTCTAGAATACTCGAGAGCACTGTTTGAAAACTATTACTCTTGTTGACACGAGAATGTGCCCCCGCACTTGGGTCAGTTCGATGATCCAAAAGTGCGCGGATACTTAGGGACAAGCCTAAGCGTGACGCAGCACCGACGTCGCATTCCGACTACCCTTAGTTGTGATAAGGGGGGTGGAGTCGCCAGGCAATCAGATCACACAAAATAACCCAATTAGCCAAAAGAAATATATTAAACAGAATAAAATCAGCAAACCGGTCGGAGGCCTGTCTGCTTCGAAGTCTGATGCGAAGGCGTCGCCGAAGTGTACCTTCGGCATCTGATGCAAAGTGTCCCACCGAAGGGTGCTTCGGTGTTCGGACTGATCCGGCCGAAGATGGACTCCGAACGGATCTGGACACGACGGTCACCTCCGAACAGCGGGGTTTGGCGTGAGATCTCTGATACAGCAAACTACATAATAATGACGTGAGGGTCGCGCGCGAGCGTAACTTCGTCCAGTGTGGAGTGCTATCGTGGTGAAGCCTGTTGCGATGAAGTGTGCTGGCGAAGCCTGTTGCCGGAGCCTGCAGTCCCGCCGAAGGGTGTCCTGGCGAGCTCCGAAACCGATCTCTCAGCTCCGGACACCTCCGATGAAGTAGCTCCGAACGTGGGAACCTGCAACCAAGAGAATTTGAAGTACCAATTCGGCCTAAGGACCGAATTTTGCTAAGTGTTGCACTAGTAGCGAAGGTAGCAATCTGTTATGCACATTAGCGGATACTTCACAAGCGAAGTACCAAGGCGATAGCAATCTATTACGTAGATTAACGGATACTTCACAAGCGAAGTAACAAGGGTTACCACTGTTCCGAAGTGGCCGGCAGAGGGTGAGAAACCAAGGGTTGGTTTCGGTGTTTTGTGATGAGTGATTGACTGGATTTTACCCTCTGTTCGAAGGGTACCTCCGGAGGGGCTTCGGAGGTGGTTCTCCGAAGGGTGTTCGGAGGTGTTTGCTTGCTGCAGCTGTGCAGCGGAGTGTGCCTGTCGGAGGGGTCCGGCAGTACACGATGACTGGGTTCATACCGATGGCTTCGGTACTTTGGGCGGTACACCGGAGTGTGTGCCGGAGGTTGCTAACCCGGAGAGGTCTCCGGAGTACTGGATACACTTGTTTGCTTTTCTGTGGTGCGCAGGGACTTTGGAGGCGACGGACAAGGTTCGAGTCAGGTGAACCTGGGTCAGGCGGGAGGCTTGATGCCAGGGGAGCGGAGAGCTCTGTCACGGTGGCTGCGAAGGTGGTCCGGGTCGGTCCTCGGGTCGAGGCGTGCCAGGTGAAGGCAGAGAGTGCGGAGCATGGCTCCGGCTGAAGGTATTCCGAGACAAACTCTCCGGAGGGAGACATTCGAAGGTGGCCCGATGAAGGTCTCAGAAGTCGAGGCGCATCGAAGGCATGGTCCGGGTGAGGCTCGTCGAGGAGTGTGCTCAGAGTGAGGCACTGCGACGGAGTGCTCATGGAATGCTTCATGCGAAGGCCTTGGACGAAGGAGGGACTTCGAAGGGTGGTACTCCGAAGGTGGGGCTTCGGAGTGAGGTTGACTTGAGGTGCTTCGGCCATGCATGGCTTCGGTACACGGACGGACGGTGTTCGAGCTGGGAGTAGCTGCGAAGCCGTGGTGATCCACTCCGGAGGTGGTGGTGCGAAGGCCCAAGAGCTTTGACGGCTTCGGCTTAAAACCATCACTGTATCGAAGGACTTCTTCGGCGGAGCGAAGGCCAACAGGCTGCAGGCTTCTCGCTGAAGCTACCGCACCCTCCGGTGCGAAGGGAGGTTCCAGAAGTCAACACTGTAAAGGCTGACACTGTCTGTTCTGTAAAAGGCTGACACTGTCCCCTCTGCAAAGCTGACAGAGAAGCCTCCAGAATAAAGGTGGACTACCTTTTGTACCCCTTAGTTCTGTAGAGACAAAATGAATGTAACCCTAGGGGTAGTGTAGTCAATTCCGTTGGATGAACTATGGGCTATAAATATGGGGGCTCGGTAGGTAACATTTAACACTTTGAGCATTTACTGTTGAGCTCCTGTAGCCACATACTTCGATTGAATACATCCAGAGAGTTCTTTTTCTGTGTTCCTTGTTCAAGCGGCGAAGCCCTGTTTTCCTGTGCTTTTTGCTTGAGCTCGCTTTGCATACCTCGCCTGTGGTTGTGCACCGAAGCCCGTCAAGGCGAAGGCTGTTTTTCGTGCGAGGTGTGTTTTGTCAGTGTGCGTTCGCTCTGTGTAACACGAGGCTAGACCTCGCTGCTTACTAGCGTAGCACTGACCGAGGCCTGTGTTGCTTCTTGTGTCGAAGCCCTTAGCGTAGTTCATTTGCGTGTGCGTGTAGACCTTCGTGTACGAAGCTCAGCACCAGTTGCTGCTGCCAAGTACTTGGTCGAAGTCCTCAGAGGGCTGTCCACTCTTGCGAAGGGTGAAGTGCGAAGCCTGCTCGAAGCACCCTGTGTGCTGAGCCTGCACTGACTTAGCAGAGTAGATTTTTGAGGGTTGTAAGTGGAGCGAAGTCTTTTTGGCTTCGAACTTTAGCGACTCCGAAGCCTGTGTTCGAAGGTGTCGAAGTACCTCCGAACCAGACCTTCGAAGGTGGTGTTCGAAGCCTGTTCCGCAGAAGACAGAATTGAAACCGAAGGCTAGTTTTTAGCCTGAAATTTTAAAAGCTCCCATTCACCCCCCCTCTGGTCGCCGTTTCCGGTCCAACAATTGGTATCAGAGCTTGGTTAAGATCACCAGTTGACCTTAACCGGTTTTGTGATCTGTTGGCGACATGGATAGAGGCAGTAAAATTCCTCTGTTCGATGGGACAGATTTTGCATACTGGAAGGTGCGCATGGAGGCTTACTTGTTAAGCCAAGGAAATGCAATTTGGGAGATTGTGGACTCACAATACTCCATCCCTGATACCCGCACCACTCAAACTGAAAAAGATCAGTATATTGCCAACTCGAAGGCAAGGAACATACTGTTCATTGGCTTGAGTCGGAGTGAGTTCGATAGGGTGCAGCACCTTAGGACTGCTAGGGAAATTTGGACAACACTCACTGTATTTCATGAGGGCTCTGCTCAGATTAAGGCCAGGCGCCAAAGCACCTACAATCAACAGTATCAGCTGTTTGTGCAGGCACCTGGTGAATCTGTAGATGCCATGTTTTCTCGCTTTGACGCGATAGTGAGTAACTTGCGCTCCAACGGGACGCTTGCTTACAGTGATCACGATAGGGCTATCAAGCTTCTCTATGCTCTTGACCGTAGCATATGGGAAGTGAAGATATCCAGCATTGAGGAGTCCACAGGCTATGACACTCTAACCTGTGATGAACTCTTTAGCAAGCTGAAGTCCACAGAGATTGCCAAGGCATCTCTTGCGGTGCACAGAAGCTCTTTGCCACAGCCATTGGCATTGGTTTCTAGCACTAGCCGTGGCACCACTGCAGAACCAAGCACATCAGGCACTTGTGTTCTTGCAGATGGTTTTGCTTTGTCCTCCCTGGTCTCCGTCACAAAGGAGCAGGTGGACACTCTAGCCGATGATGAACTTGCTCTCATTGCCCGGAGGTTCACCCGCTTTCATCATGAGAGACGGGATCAGAGGAGAAGTGGTTTTAGTGGCTGCTATGAATGTGGCGACACCTCTCACATTAAGGCCAATTGCCCCAAGGTCAAGAAGAGAGATGAGAGTGAGCGCCCCAAATACCACAAAAAGGAGAGGAAGCCTTTTGTGAAGGGCAAGCGCGGCAAGATGGCTAAGAAAGTAGCCAAGGCCGCTTCCAGAGCTTTTGTTGCTGCTCTCAGCGACATCGACACATCCTCAACTGAGGAGTCGAGCTCTGAGGAGGAGGAGTCCCCAAGGAAGGAGGACAAGAAGGACAAGAAGGGACGTGACTTCACCGGCCTTTGCTTCATGGCCGACAGCGATCACAGCGGCGATGAGCTTGACTCATCTGAGGTAAACCTATCATCTGACCAGCTTCTAATTAAATTAGATGAGCTGAATGAAGTAGTGCTTGGTCAGGATAGATTACTTGTGCAAGCCGCTAGAGAAAGAAAAGACCTTAGACTTAGGCTAGAAAATGTTTCTACTGAATATGCCATGCTTAAGTCTAAATTTGATGATGCTGATTGTGAATCATGTTCTGTTGTCATGAGTGAGCTTGCTCAGTTGCGTTTTGTTCATGCTCAAACTCTTTCTGAGCTTGAGACAGCACAGAAGCAGCTTTTGAAGGTGGATTCTAGACCTCAGGATTTTATTGAATGCATGAACTGCTCTTTATTGCGCGATAGCATTAATTTACGTGATAAGCATGTTCATGATTTGGAGGCTAGATTGGAGAGGGCCGGTAGTTCTAAGGATGTGCAACCTGTTTGTGACACTTGCATCACCCTTAAGGACCAGCTAGGCACTGTCAGAGAGCGAGCTGAAAACCTCATGTCTGAAAATGAATACCTTCTTTCCGTGGTAAACAAATGCACTGAGGGAAAGGGTAGGATGGATTTGCTCTTGGCAAAGACCAAGTTGTGTGCTGACAGAGCCGGGGTAGCTCTAGGTTTGGGTTTTGAGAGGATACCTTCAGATAGTAAAACCAAAACTGTTTTTACCTCTCCCACCACCCTAGAGAAAGAGAGAGCTCTGTTGGACACCCCTTCAGCCAAAAAGCCTACCCATCCTCCAAAGAAAACCACTCCTCCTGCCAAGAAAAATCCTCCCAAGAAAACCACACAGAAGAAACCCAAGGAGCCTGTGAGAGTTGCTCATGTGACCCATGAGAGTGCCCCCAGGAGAGTGTTTCACTGTTCTTATTGTCAGCGGGCGGGTCATTTGATTGGTTTCTGTTTCCGTCGCATCAAGGATGAGCGACGTGCACAGGCGATGAGCTATCAGGACATGCATTACCCATCTTTAGGTATGCATGAATCTGAGTATTACTCTCGTCCTGTTTTCGAGGCTCCTCGTGCTTCTCGGAGAGGTTTTGCTCCTCGAGGTGTTCACCATGTTCCATATGGTGGTAGACCTCGGGCGAGTAGCTTTGTACCTCGTCAGAGTAGGAGACCTCGTCATGCTTTGCGTTCTTTGCATGTAGGTAGACCTCGCACTTTGCATCATTCTGATTATTATGTGCGTAGACCGTCTGCTTTTACCGTGCCTACTACTCGTGTCACTCAGTGCTGGATGCCTCGTCATTATTTTACTCACCCCAGCACTGAGCGATCGAGTCGTTCTTATCATATGTAGGCGACAGGTCGAGGCTTGGAGGGCACGTGGATCATGGACTCCGGTTGTTCGCGCCACATGACCGGAGATGCAGCTTGGTTCTCCAGCCTCACCACAACCAAGCAAAGGGAACATATCACCTTCGGAAACAATCGAAGGAGTAGAGTGAAAGGTAAAGGTGTGGTAAGAATTAATTCGAACTTCACTCTCAAAGATGTTGCGTTGGTTGAAAACCTGGGATACAATTTGCTGTCTGTATCTCAGTTGCTTGATGAGGGCTTCGAAGTGCGATTTCATCGCGATACTTCGCAAGTGCTCAACTCCGATGGCGTTGTGGTGTGTAAGATCTTTAGGGTTGGGAGAGTTTTTGGAGCTGATTTTTCAGAATCGTCTGGTTCTTCTCATTGTCTTGTTGCACATTCGACTTCTGAGCTTTGGAAGTGGCATAGGAGACTAGGGCATATGAGCTTTGAGTTGCTCGCTCGTCTGAGCGCCCTAGGTTTGATCCGAGGATTGCCCAAGCTCAAATTTGAGAAGAATTTAGTTTGCGCTCCATGTCGACATGGAAAAATGATTGCCGCTTCGCATTCGCCAGTCACCACAGTGATGACTGAACAGCCCGGAGAACTTCTCCATATGGACACTGTAGGTCCTTCTCGGGTTAGTTCTTTAGGCGGCAAGTGGTATGTACTTGTTATTGTCGACGATTTCTCCCGCTACTCTTGGGTCTTCTTTCTTGCAAGCAAGGATGAAGTGTTTTCACACTTTCGGAGCTTGGCCTTGAGACTTTTCACTGAACTCCCCGGTGCATTAAAATTCATTCGAAGCGATAATGGCACTGAGTTCAAAAATAGTCTCTTTGTTGATTTTTGCATGGAGCATGGCATAGAACATCAATTCTCTGCTCCGCGGGTTCCTCAACAGAATGGTGTTGTTGAGAGAAAGAACCGCACTTTGGTTGAGATGGCTAGGACGATGCTTGATGAGCATAGGACTCCTAGAAAATTCTGGGCTGAGGCCATGAACACTGCTTGCTACATCTCAAACCGTATTTTCTTGCGCTCAATTTTAAATTTGACATCTTATGAGCTGCGTTTTGAGAGACAGCCCAAGGTTACTCATCTTCGAGTTTTTGGCTGTCGCTGCTTTATCCTAAAACATGGTAACTTGGATAAATTTGAGTCGCGATCTTCTGACGGGATCTTTTTGGGTTATACTACTCATGGTCATTCTTATCGTGTTTATAATTTGGAAACTAACACTGTCATCGAGTCATGTGATGTGACTTTTGATGAATCAACCCCCTCTGTTAGTTCTGCTTTCGAACAGGCAAATGAACACGACATGGAACAGACCTTATTCGAAGACGAAGATCCCGGAGAATTCGAGGATGAACCCCTACTACCCTCGACATCGACCCCCGAAGCTGACCCCGCTTCTACTACTTCGGCACGAGGTCCCGAAGCTACTACCTCAACATCGGTCATCTTGGACCACTCCAACGCACAAGTTGAGGGGGAGACTGCATCCCGCCGCGAGGCTCCACATCATGTCCAAAGGATGCACCCTCCCGAGCAGATCATTGGTGAGCTTGATCAAAGGGTAACACGTTCTCACGCTCATTTCACTAATGCTGCTTTTGTTGCTTCTTTCGAGCCCTTAGATGTTAGTCATGCACTTTCTGATTCTAGTTGGATCAATGCCATGCATGAAGAGCTTGAAAATTTTGAGAGAAACCAAGTCTGGTCTTTAGTTGATCCTCCACCAAATGTTCATTTCATTGGCACAAAATGGATTTTCAAAAATAAGCAAGGGGAGGATGGGACAATTGTTAGAAATAAGGCCAGACTTGTAGCTCAGGGCTTTTCTCAACTAGAAGGGATTGATTTTACTGAAACTTTTGCACCTGTTGCTCGCCTTGAGGCCATTAGGATTTTGCTTGCCTTTGCGACATCCCGGGGATTCAAACTCTATCAAATGGATGTCAAAAGTGCTTTTCTTAATGGCTTCATAGGTGAAGATGTTTATGTAAAACAACCCCCTGGTTTTGAAAACCCCAAGTACCCACATAAAGTCCTTAAACTTCATAAGGCCCTTTATGGACTCAAGCAGGCCCCTCGGGCTTGGTATGATAGACTTAAGTCTTTTCTGCTTGAGCGAGGGTATTTAATGGGCTCTGTTGATAAAACTCTGTTTACTCTCAAGCATGGCAAAGATTTCCTCCTAGTTCAGATTTATGTGGACGATATCATCTTTGGTGGCTCTTCTCATGCTTTGGTTGCCGAGTTTGCAGATACCATGAGCAGGGAATTTGAGATGTCGATGATGGGTGAACTCACCTTTTTCCTTGGCTTGCAAATCAAGCAAAGCAAACAAGGTACTTTTGTCCACCAGACAAAGTACACCAAGGACCTGCTCAAGAAATTCGACATGTCCGATGCGAAGCCCCTCGCCACTCCAATGGCTACATCTGTAGCATTGGACCCTGACGAAGATGGAGAAGCCGTAGATCAGAAGGAGTTCCGGAGCATGATCGGCTCCCTCCTCTACTTGACTGCCACGAGGCCGGACATACACTTCGCAGTGTGTCTGTGCGCTCGTTTTCAAGCTTCACCACGAGCTTCGCACCGCCAAGCGGTTAAGCGCATTCTAAGGTATCTCAAACACACCCTTGAATTTGGCATATGGTATTCAGCATCTTCATCTTTATGTCTTCGAGGTTATTCTGATGCGGACTTTGCTGGGTGTAGAATTGATAGAAAGAGTACCTCTGGTACTTGTCATTTTCTGGGTACTTCTCTGGTTTGCTGGTCTTCCCGCAAACAGTCTAGTGTTGCACAATCGACGGCTGAGGCCGAATATGTTGCTGCAGCTAGCTGTTGCTCTCAGATTTTGTGGATGGTCTCCACTTTGCGGGATTTCGGGTTAGATTATAAGAGTGTTCCACTTTTCTGTGATAACACTAGTGCTATTTGTATTGCAAACAACCCGGTTCAGCACTCCAGAACCAAACACATTGATGTACGGTATCATTTTCTCAGAGATCACAATGAGAAGGGTGATATTGAACTTCAATATGTTGATACCCAACACCAGCTTGCCGATATTTTTACAAAACCCCTCGATGCTTCTCGATTTGCTTACTTGCGTGGGGAACTTGGTATTTGTCATCCCTACGGCATTTTGTGAGGGGGAGCTGATTTCAATTGTCTTGCATATGCTCATCATGTGTGAAATTGCATTTACATCTTTTGCTATTATATGCCTGCTTTTAATTCAAAGAAATCATGACAGCTCAGCTCTATGAAATATGTCTGGAACATTGGTTGTGCATGATGTTTTATTTTCTAAAATCAAAACTTGCTCACCGCACAATCATGTATCTAGCTTGTTTAGGCAGGACTGCTTTTAGCTATCTTTTATCTACTTGACAGCAAGACACTGTTCCTTGGATGCTAAAATTTGCAACTTGAAAAATGTGTTCTTTATTCATGGATATTCATCAAAATATTTAATTCACCTGAATCAAAATCAAAAATCCATGATTTGTCTGGTTTAAATGAAAAGATCCAGGAGGGTTTGTTTGTCGCACTACTCTATTCTAGACTGCTTACCATTGCACTTTGGTCTGAACTGGAATAGTGTAGTGTATACCAAAATCACCGCCTTAAGCTTCAGATGGCTTTCATGCCTAGGCTTGGCCTGATTGGAAAGTATAAGGTGGACAAATAAATAACCCCTGACATTAAGAAAAGAACAACAAAATTAATCAATCATCAAGTTTGCTTTCAAAGCTCCTTTTTGGACAAGACTTGTCTGTTTAGGGTAGAAATTGTTAGCTTCGCGCAGTCCTTGCCTTCACATGTCTAGCTGCTGTGATTAAGTGGTGATGTTTTTACTTAAAATGACAAAATCACATGCCATCATCTTGTTTCACAGAATGTTAAATTGAGCTGAGCACATGAACATTGGTATTACTGTTGGCATATTTTTGCATTATATGTCTTTGCAATTCCATTCTCTTCGAAGCTTTGCATTTTTGACTGCTCCTTGATGCTTGCATTGCCAAAGGGGGAGAGATTTGCCATGTTCTCTGCCGCAAGAAGGCATAATTTCTAAAGGGGGAGAGATTTTTTGACATAAAGGGGGAGAAAAATTTGCTTAACTCAGGGGGAGTTTTATCAAAGGGAAATTTGCCAAAGGGGCTTTTACTCTTTTACAAAGGGGGAGGAAAAATTCTTTTATCAAGTGACATGCGTTGGCTCTTTTCTGAGTTTTTATGGTCACTTGTGTGCTGAAAGTTTTTAAATTTTCTTGAACTTGGATTTGGTTGTCAATGCACTCATCAAGGGGGAGATTGAGAAACCAAGGGTTGGTTTCGGTGTTTTGTGATGAGTGATTGACTGGATTTTACCCTCTGTTCGAAGGGTACCTCCGGAGGGGCTTCGGAGGTGGTTCTCCGAAGGGTGTTCGGAGGTGTTTGCTTGCTGCAGCTGTGCAGTGGAGTGTGCCTGTCGGAGGGGTCCGGCAGTACACGATGACTGGGTTCGTACCGATGGCTTCGGTACTTTGGGCGGTACACCGGAGTGTGTGCCGGAGGTTGCTAACCCGGAGAGGTCTCCGGAGTACTGGATACACTTGTTTGCTTTTCTGTGGTGCGCAGGGACTTCGGAGGCGACGGACAAGGTTCGAGTCAGGTGAACCTGGGTCAGGCGGGAGGCTTGATGCCAGGGGAGCGGAGAGCTCTGTCACGGTGGCTGCGAAGGTGGTCCGGGTCGGTCCTCGGGTCGAGGCGTGCCAGGTGAAGGCAGAGAGTGCGGAGCATGGCTCCGGCTGAAGGTATTCCGAGACAAAGTCTCTGGAGGGAGACATTCGAAGGTGGCCCGATGAAGGTCTCAGAAGTCGAGGCGCATCGAAGGCATGGTCCGGGTGAGGCTCGTCGAGGAGTGTGCTCAGAGTGAGGCACTGCGACGGAGTGCTCATGGAATGCTTCATGCGAAGGCCTTGTACGAAGGAGGGACTTCGAAGGGTGGTACTCCGAAGGTGGGGCTTCGGAGTGAGGTTGACTTGAGGTGCTTCGGCCATGCATGGCTTCGGTACACAGACGGACGGTGTTCGAGCTGGGAGTAGCTGCGAAGCCGTGGTGATCCACTCCGGAGGTGGTGGTGCGAAGGCCCAAGAGCTTTGACGGCTTCGGCTTAAAACCGTCACTGTATCGAAGGACTTCTTCGGCGGAGCGAAGGCCAACAGGCTGCAGGCTTCTCGCCGAAGCTACCGCACCCTCCGGTGCGAAGGGAGGTTCTAGAAGTCAACACTGTAAAGGCTGACACTGTCTGTTCTGTAAAAGGCTGACACTGTCCCCTCTGCAAAGCTGACAGAGAAGCCTCCAGAATAAAGGTGGACTACCTTTTGTACCCCTTAGTTCTGTAGAGACAAAATGAATGTAAACCCTAGGGGTAGTGTAGTCAATTCCGTTGGATGAACTGTGGGCTATAAATATGGGGGCTCGGTAGGTAACATTTAACACTTTGAGCATTTACTGTTGAGCTCCTGTAGCCACATACTTCGATTGAATACATCCAGAGAGTTCTTTTTCTGTGTTCCTTGTTCAAGCGGCGAAGCCCTGTTTTCCTGTGCTTTTTGCTTGAGCTCGCTTTGCATACCTCGCCTGTGGTTGTGCACCGAAGCCCGTCAAGGCGAAGGCTGTTTTTCGTGCGAGGTGTGTTTTGTCAGTGTGCGTTCGCTCTGTGTAACATGAGGCTAGACCTCGCTGCTTACTAGCGTAGCACTGACCGAGGCCTGTGTTGCTTCTTGTGTCGAAGCCCTTAGCGTAGTTCATTTGCGTGTGCGTGTAGACCTTCGTGTACGAAGCTCAGCACCAGTTGCTGTTGCCAAGTACTTGGTCGAAGTCCTCAGAGGGCTGTCCACTCTTGCGAAGGGTGAAGTGCGAAGCCTGCTCGAAGCACCCTGTGTGCTGAGCCTGCACTGACTTAGCAGAGTAGATTTTTGAGGGTTGTAAGTGGAGCGAAGTCTTTTTGGCTTCGAACTTTAGCGACTCCGAAGCCTGTGTTCGAAGGTGTCGAAGTACCTCCGAACCAGACCTTCGAAGGTGGTGTTCGAAGCCTGTTCCGCAGAAGACAGAATTGAAACCGAAGGCTAGTTTTTAGCCCGAAATTTTAAAAGCTCCCATTCACCCCCCCTCTGGTCGCCGTTTCCGGTCCAACAGAGGGCTTCCAGGAAAACCCACGAAGAGGTACAGGAAAATAAAGGTAAAGTAAATACGATCAAAGCATAGGGCTTTGGTTTGGTTTGAGTTGGGGGGACTCTACGCCGGCCTTGCCTCTCTATTTATAGGGGCTTAACTCCTAATCTAATCTACTATTAATCCGGCCGGATGGAGATAAGAATTGAGCCAGAATCGCATACGACTCCATCTCTACCAAAGTGGGCTTCGGCCAGGCCTGTCGAGGCCTGCTCCTCGGGCCAAAGCTTCGGTGGCGTGGGCCTCCGAAGGCTTCCCGGTCAAAGCCCATGGGCTGGCTAGAGGCTTTCGGAGCCCATAGCTCAATGGACTTCGGCCCTGTAGGGCTTCGGACAGACCCTGGACATGTGTATTTTCGGCCCAAATCACCAAAATTGATATTTTGACAATCTAGCCATTAATGCCATTTTTTGCTATCAACACACTGATCAACCAGAAAAATAATCAATGATCAAGGAAAAAAGTTTCACATATTTCACACAAAAATTGAGGTTTCAAAAGTTCTGCATTCTCTAGCAGTTTTAGTATTCAGATTAGTAACACAGTTTCTGTCCTGAAAATGTAGATACAATTAATCTTTTGATTTCATCTGAGATGAACAAGAGTTATATCTTTGATTTGTTGAGGATGACCCAGACAAGAACATCAACCAAGTTCACTTTCAACCAAAGATAAACCAAACTGATGCACCTCAGTATTTTGTTCTGTCAGTTATGTGATCATCCATTTCAGATGTGCTGTAACACTTTTGATCCACAAGAACATAAAGAATCAGCCATTCAAACACAGTACAAACTTGAAAAATGGAACATCCACAACAGAAGTTACATAGGCATGAAAACCATGTTCTATAATGAAATCAACAAAAAATAGCCCTCAAAAACTGAATCCAGAAGGAAAACTCACCTACGCACTGCTTCAGTTGTTCTTCGCTTGATATTGTAGGATTTTCAGATCTTGAATAGTGATGCAAATTTGATGCACCCAGCAGGAAAATAAAGCAGAAATTTCATAAAGTAGATATTTGGTTCAGCCAAAGAGAGGAACCAGCCCATGGCCATGGACCTCTATTTATAGGCCAGCCATGGGGGGAAATTTCTGAAAAGAACCCTATAGAACCTCTATTTTACATCAAGGTCCTATTCCTTGTAATATATTTTCAGAATTTAAAAAATCCTGAAAAATATACTAAAGGAGAACATTTACTAGACTCTTAACTTTTTATTACACAATGACTCAAAACAAAAAGGACTCCTAATTATTGAAATTAGCAAATCTAGAGATGTGACGGTTTTCAGCAAAAACCGACAAAGCCTCTCAACCCTTCGACTCATGACACCGCTTTACGACTTCGAGCGCCGGCAAGCCACTTCCGCTCTCGATACTCTCGAGCCACCTGAATACTTTCCCTGGCCTCCCTCTCGCAGACCCGGTCGTCACACCGTCGCTTCCATCCGTCCGTCCATGTCTTGCTCAGTCTTTTCGTGCACTCTTGAGATCTTCTCCAACTTCGCCTGGCCTCCCTGATCCTCCGGCATCGAGCTCCCTGCTTGACCCTCGATCACTTGCCATCGACAGTTGGTCAGCATCTCCACCCTGCACATTCAAAACAAGCCAAAACAAGAACACGACGCACCACCGAAACCCTTGACACTCAATCCCCAGTTTTACGTCGAATCCCTCGATGCACACAACCCAACACTCAACCGCTCATCCTTGTCAATCACTCATCATACAAACAGAAATCACCCTTGGTTTCACATGCTTTTTTGGTGTTTGTATGTACTCTGTTTAATTTTTAGCCTAGTGTTCATCTCAAAGTACATACACATAATTCAACTAGTATTACTGCTGTTACTGAGTTTTTAGTTTCACCAAATGGCCATTGTTTCATCGGATCATTCTCTGAATTCGAACACAAGAATTGATCCATCAAGTATATGGTCTTTTCTGATCATAGTTTTTCCAAAATACTCTAGAGCACTATTTAAGAACTATTACTCTATTTTTCGGATTCACTATAGTAGCAGCAATTGCAATCCTGTTTTATCAAGAAGTTCATAGCTGAAAAAAGGCTCAGGAGCAAGTGCTGTCACAGATATATCTCAAAGTTGCAACACTGCCTTGCTACTTGCTGAGAGAACAACAGATATCAAGGGCAATCACTGCATAAGAACCATCATACCGAATACAGAAGCCAAGAGACAGTGCAGATGAACTGTTACAAATTTGTCAAGATAGTACTCATCTGCACAAGTGACTTGAGCAAGTTCTAGCCCGAACACGGTTATTGTTTTGGTTCTATATCCCTGTAATCTTCAGTATATTACTTTTGTGCTTCACTGTTCATCATCCAATAGAATTGTTCTTTTTGTTGGTTTGGTTCTTTACTCAGAAGATCTACTGATTGAGTATTTAGTCAACTTTGATTAAAGATTTTCAGTGAACCAAATCACTACTTAAGTACTTGATGAAACCAATCTTCTATTGAGTTTGTTTGCATTTTAAAATGCTAGGCAAATTGGTGTTGTACTGATATAATTGAATGGTGTGCATACTAAATCAATTGTCTATTGCATTTGCCAATTGATCCATGAACTAAAGTCTGTTAATCTAATTTGAATTTATACTGAGACCTCTCTGTCTGATTTTGCATAGTCTGAATCCTGTCGACCGTTCAAGTGTCGATAGCCACCTATCAGAGTTTCAATCTCCGATAGCCTTTTGTCGGAAATCTAGCTGCCGAACTAGAGTTAGCATTTCGGTAAACCATTTACCGACAGTGTAGTTCGGTGTTTTAAACTCCGATTTAGAAGAAGTTTCAAATTGGATTGATTTCTATTCTAATCTTGTACTATGAGTCACATTTTGTTTCTGCCATTTTTAGAGGAGCGTTGGGTGATTTGAAAAAACTATCATATTTGCGAAAATTTATTTAGGCGCTTATTCACCTTCCTCTAGTCGTCGTTCCGATCTCACATTTATAGTATCTATTAGTGATAGTTTTTTAAGTTATAATGTATAAAATTTAGAGAACCTAGTTTTTAGAGTTTCTCTCGTTGATGATGCTCTAAAAGCAAGTCAACCACGGTAATCTATAGATTATTCCCATATCGGAACTACTCACTCTGCACAGAAGACTTTGTTTCTAGTATGTAACTTTGTCTAAAATCAATTTTAATTTTCGGTTCATAAATAAGATGTTTTTATTTCTTCATAATGTTTATCTATCTCTTATATAATATTTCACCGTGCAATTTTTTAATAAAGGATTATTTTGTCTTTGAACTCTCATCACTCATTAATAACTTTGTCTCCAAAGTAAAACCTCCGTGGGGTGGAGGAAATATTTTTTCTTTCTTCAACCTCTCTAAGAGCATCTCCAAAAGAATGGCCAAATGCCTCTCTAAACTAAATTTTAGCCATTGAACTAAAAAAACACTCTTTAACAGAATGGCCAACCGGCTGGCCAAGCCATCCTGCTGGCCAAACTGGGATCTTCGCTGGCCAAATTTGGCCAGCCAATTTGGATGGCCAAATAGTGTAGACCCCACCTGTCAACCGTAACGACTAGTACTGCCGCATGGAAAAAAAGCACCGCGCCAGGGAAAAAAAGCACCGCGCCAAGCCGCCAATGCATCGTAGCATGCAGTGTCAACGGCAGAAGGAAAAAGTGAAAAAAAAAAGAAAAAGGAAAAGAGGAAGAAAAAAAGAAAAGACGAAGAAAAAAAAAGAAAAATAGAAATAAAAAGAATATATTTTTTAATTTATAAATTTTGAAAACTTTATAATTTAGGTATTTTTAAATTCTAAGATTAGAAATTGAGATTTCAAATAGAAATCAAACTTTTTAAAATATTTTGGGATTTTAAAAGAAAGAGTAAATTTTTTTAGAGAGTTAGAAATAGAGTCTTTTGGAGTTGGAAACATATATGGAGAGGAATCTTTTTGGAGAGTTGGCTAAATGGATAAATAGAAAGTGAAAAATAGAGAGGCTTTTGGAGATGCTCTAACTATGTTTAGAGTCGACTCTAAAATACTAAAATAATAAATAGTACACTCTTCTATTGTCCTCTCCATTACAACAAAAAATACAGTATAGCCATCATGTACTATTATACCTCCTCTGTTATAAAAAAATATTTTTAATTACCTAAGTAACATCGGTTCACAAATCAAATAAGTTTTATTATTTTAATATCTCTTACATATCGTTTTATAATACTATTTTTCCTATTGATAAGAAATACTCTAGTGTATTGTTAAATTATCAATTTTATATACTACTTAAAAAAATTTAATGATAATCAAAACTCTTTAACTTTAACTTCGCTTCGTCAGTATTACCAAAGTAAATTCTTATCCAATGGAGGAAGTAATTGTTCTTTGGCTAGCTAGCAGGGGTTAGATCGATGGCCCAAGATGCAAGTGATGAGATAGCCGAGTTGCAGCCCAACCAAAACGGGCTGCACATTCGTTGCAAACAAACAGCTATCTGACCATCTGACGCGCGCAGCCACTGATCGGATTTCCGGAGGCGCGCGGCAAATCGACGACTTCGCGGACGAGCCATTCAGTGGCATGAACCAACCAGCGATGCACGACTCGGCCATACCACCGGCCGCTGCCAAGTGCCAACGACGATGATCGAGCCAGCAGATTCTTCAGTCGAGTTCTCCTCTTCAATTCTGTCTCTCTCTCTCCATTTGACATATATGCATGCATGATTGGTCACTGGCTAGCTCACTGCAATGATCTGTCTCTCTGCGTTTCTTGTCCACGTACGCCATTCTGTTGCCGATCTTAAACAAGTGGTATGATGTTCTGTAGTTCGGTGGATGCATTATGCAGCACTGCAGCAACCAGAGCAGACTCCCCTCTCTGGAACAACTGTTGGCATGTGCCATGAAATCCAAGAGCTACTTAGCAGGTCAGTTTGCGTTGGTTTTAACTCCGCTTCGTCAAGAATTTTAGATCAATAGTGTTACCACCAACTTATCAATTAATGATCACTGTTTTTAGTGTATCATCGATACTGAATCAAAGGAGAGTAACTTTAGCTCGTGTCACTGAATAGTAATCCTGCTATGGGTGATGGGAAACAAAGCTCTTGTGATTTTGGGGGAAAAAAGAATTAGGTGTTTATGTGCATGGAATCTCTGCAAAAACAACAAAAAAGTTAGGAATTGTATAGTACTGGTTGTTACATGTCAGAGAATTGTCAAACTGAAACTCATCATGTAATGCCACTTTTCTATTCGCTACCTACTGCATCTGCTTAGAATATGGCATCCATCACAGGAGAAACTATGACCTTGGACAACCACTTGCATATATTACTGTTGGTTAGAGGGCTACTTCGAAGCTGTCATCTGAAAGCCATAGAATTCTTTTTAAAAAGTATGTTATCTCTCTCTCTCTCTCTCTCTCTCTCTCTCTCAGTGTGTGTGTTTCTGTACTCAAGTAAACAGCTTTGTCAAAGCGGCAGTGAAAAAGGTTGTGACATGGACAAGGATATAACAACTAACAAGTGTGTGGTTCAGTTGGATTTGAGACCTCAGCACAGTTAATTTTGAAGCTAATTGTGCTCTTCAGGTTCAGAGTGTCAGTATAGAGAAAGTGAAAGAAGCAGCAGCAAATGGCAAATCGGCATGAAACATGCGTAGTATTCACACAAGATGACACAGCCCATGTCGCCATACATTTTTGAAGGATCCGTTTACTGACAGAATGACAGGTCTCTGCCGTCTTAAACCGCGAAAGTGCCATCATGCTTGCAGAGCCACGCAAGAACACACACACAAATGAAAAGGATTGCTCCAGGAGTATTGGAGAAAGTAGAAGCAGTAATTGGCCTGAATTCTCTTTTGAACAGATAAGTGGCTTGGATTCTGAAATGTTATGAAATCTGAATGCAAAAGATTTCAGATTGCAGCTGAAGCCTGGAGATGGATCGGAGAGAGCGACTCGCCAACGACCAAGCACAAGTGCACGTCCGAGCAGCAGCAGATCTTCGTGTGACCGATCTATCTATCTACCGATCGAGAGAATTCTATATTTTTTAGAGGTAGGTTCATGGCACGATCCGATGGTTCGACGTCGTCATGAAGGTGCAATGCATGTGGGGGGAGAAAAAGATGAGATTTTTTATGGAGAAAAAAAGGGACGAATTGCGACTGCTTATCCGACGTACAAGTTCGTCGAGCAAACGGATCGATGCAGCGTGTGGTTGACTTGACCACTTCTCAACTTGCTTCTGGATCATCAAGTTTGATCTATTGTGCGAAGAAAAGATGATGCTAGTACGCACGTACGGTACTGAACCATCAATTCTTCACATCTCGGTCCACTGTTCAACTCAGGAAATCTTTTTCCCGCCATTGAATCGAATCATCTAATCATTTCGACGTGAAATTTGTATCTTGTCAAATATACAAATTACAAAGTTACAAACCATGCAGGTAACCCGAAGAAAACTGCAGCTCGTATCTGTATATGTTACAGGGATAATTCATTGAGCTGTGAGCATGTTATATCAGAAGCACTGTGTGCAGTCTCAAGCTGACAGTGAGCTGCACATTAATCGGAGGACTAATCTGCAGTGCAAAACACATGTTCTACTGGAGGAACAGTGGGTGATACCTTGGTAACATCCGGTGCATGCATGCACTTCTCCTAGTTTTGTGAAGCTTAACACGCATGCAATCAATTAGTAGCAGAGATTATCAGTTACTAACACTGTGCAGCTACTCGAAAGTCGTAAGGTCGAGATAGACCACGCGAGTACATTACCGCACTGTACCACGGACGGGTGGTAGAATTGGGACGCGTGCATTTTTAGTCGACTTAAACATTTGAATGAACTGAATGGCATATGCAAGTCCGATATAGTACTTTCTCGATTCATTCCGGTTACATTTATAAGGCCTATTTTTCTTAAAAAATATTAAATGTTAAAATTTTACTACCATTAATTTATTATAAAATATATTTTTAATAACTACCAATCCAAAAATAAGTCTACACACTTATTTTTTTCAAAGTCAAACTTTTAACCAAGTTTACAGAAAATAACAATAACAATTTAATATCAAATAAGAATTAAATCTATTATGAAATATGTTTTCATAGTTTACTTATTTGATATGTATATGTTAATACTCTTTGCTATAAATTTAGTCAAGTTTAGAATTATTCAACTTAGAACAAAATAAAAGGTAAATTTATTTTGGGATAGAATACAAAAATTCACTACTAAGAAGTGGCCTTTATCCACCCTTTTCAGTACCCATTCCAACTAGAGCCGCTACCGAAAGTCATCTATAACAATCAAAAAATAAAGATAATGTCATGGATAGCCGTAATTGGTAATAATAAAGAATTTTAGTACTGGGGCAGAAGACCAACTGGTACTAAACTTATTAATACCAGTCAAGTTAGCCAATCAGTGCTAATAACTTGAGCGTCGGGTGGTATCCCAAACCAACACTAAATCTTTCTCGTAATGTATCCAATATCCTCCAAAAAAATCTTGTTTCTCATTTCTTCATTTATTCTTTGATTCTTCTTTCGCCCGTATGACCAGTTCAGGGTTTAGGGTAGTTTAGCCTAGCCAACCGCTTATTGATAATCCAGAACGAGCAATGACATGGCAAGCCTCCCAAATAGTGCCACTAGACATCATGTTTCTAACACTAGACCTGTCGCCACTAGGGTATATTGTTTTCCTAATGTTGGGCTATTTTAGGGTTAATTGAACACTTCATTATGAGATGTTGTTATTTGGCCGATCTGTATGGAAAATGCACATCTAATTTCTATTTTTGTGTCGATTGACCAGGACACACTCACTTAAATATGCAATGTTGATTAGTTCATCAACTTTTATATAGTCTCAACTGAAATTGGTTTGACAATTGCATATTTTAGGTGTCATCTTACGAGCCAAAAGATCGCCTAATGAAAATTGATCATTGGTAAAAGTATCACATTGTATGTATATACATTACATTTTCTATTTATGTGGTAACAAAATCATAACAAACTGATGTTATCTTACTGTTCTAGTTTCTACCAAAAAGTTTTGTTAATCTCCATAATATTCATGAGGGTGACACTCTTGAGATATTAACAAGAAATGGCTACACCAATATGATCAATATTGAAAAATACGAAGGCACCTTCTACCTAAGTAAAGGGTGGTGTGCATTTTCTAGCTGAGTCTTCTAGTAGAAAGGGGACTTTGTGGTACTAATAATAGGAGCCCCGTTGTCCGCTAGTGCAACCATTTTCAATAATTATGGTGAAAAAAATCCCAAAATCCATAAGAGTGGACTCAAGTGATAGTGGTATATATAACGAACTCGTATTACTTATTATACATACATGCCTACTTGTATACATACTTACCGAATGCTATTGGATCCACATAGACAACTGAGAAGAAGGGAAAATAGAAATCTAGAGAAGGTAACAATGACCAACTAAGGACCATTTGTTTTTTGGCAATCTAGTAGATTTAACAGTAGAAAGGAAGACTCACCTTCAAGACATCTTGACTATAACATCCTTTGATACTTAATTATATATATATATAATCAATCCCTTAGTCATCAAGAAAAATAGGATGGTAAGAATTTTGCACATATCACAATTGTAAACATCTATACCTATAACTACTTGACTCGGCTGACTAGCTACCACAATATTTTATTGTAATATTACTTTTCAAGGTAGTATTGTGAAAAATACATCACATCTTACCTACACTAATAGATCAAAAAGATCTAAGTGATAGCATCAGAAGGCACACTAGCGTCAATTACAGTGCACAATCGATAAATGAGCATTGTTACCTGATGGCTGGTATTGGCCATTTTCTGTAAGCCAATGTGATAGTTGTCAACATAATTTATGATTTTCATTTCCACATTAGCATTGGTGCACTAGACGCGACTATGTATGTACTTTAGCTTCCAACCTAAGAATAACATATATTTTGTGGTGTAAATTATTGGTACCTATTGCAATTGGCTGAAGTGAAATACAAATTAGGTTTGACAAATTTGAAATGAAATGAAATCCAAATTATTGTGAAAAAATTATAGTGAACTAAAATTATAATTAGTTAGGAATAATTTCAAGTGAAATGAAATGAAATTAGAAGTGAATAATTTCAAGTGAAATGAAATTCAAATTAGATGTGAATAATTTCAACTAAAATGAAATTCAACTTAGTTATGGAGAATTTCAAGTGAAATGAAATTAAACTTAGTTATGGATAATTTCAATTGAAATTAAATTCAACTTAGTTGTGGAGAATTTCAAGTTAAATGAAATTCAAATTAGTTGTGAATAATTACAATTGAGATGAAATGCAAATTACTTGTGAATAATTTTAAGTGAAATTGAACTCAAATTACATGTCAATAATTTCAAGTGAAATGAAATTAAAATTAGATGTGAATACTTTCAAGTAAAATGAATTTCAAATTAGTTGTGAGTAATTTCAAGTGAAATAAAATTCAACTTAGTTGTGAAGATTTTTAATTGAAATGAAATTCAAATTAGATGTGAAGAATTTCATGTGAAATGAAATTCAAATTAGATGTTAATAATTTCAAGAAAAATGAAATTAAAATTAGTTGTGAGGAATTTCAAGTGAAATGAAATTCAACTTAGTCATGGAGAATTTAAAATGAAATTAAATTAAACTTAGTTATGGATAATTTCAAGTGAAATGAAATTCAAATTAGTTGTGAACAATTATAATTGAGATGAAATGCAAATTACTTTTGAATAATTTTAAGTGAAATGAAATTCAAATTATATGGAAAGAATTTCAAGTGAAATGAAATTCAAATTAGATGCGAATAATTTCAAGTGAAATGAAATTCAACTTAGTAGTGGATATTTTCAAGTAAAATGAAATTCAAATTAGTTGTGAATAATTACAATTGAAATGAAATGCAAAATTAGTTATGAATTATTTCAACTGAAATGAAATTCAAATTAATCATGAATAATTTCAACTAAAATGAAATTCAAATTAGATGTAAAGAATTTAATGTGAAATGAAAATTAAATTAGATGTGAAGAATTTCAAGTGAAATGAAATTTAACTTAGTTGTGGAGAATTTCAATTGAAATAAAATTCAACTTATTTATGGAAAATTTCAATTGAAATAAAATTCAAATTAGTTGTGTAGAATTTTAGTTGAAATGAATTCAAAATTGTTGTGAAGATTTCAAGTGAAATGAAATCCAAGTTATTGTTGGGTTATATGTAAATTTATGTATTTTTTGCCAAAACTATGTATCTTTAGTATCAGTGTTATTTATAGACCGGTACTAAAGGTATCTCTAGTATTGAGTTGTAGATAGAACCGGTACTAAAGGTTCCAAATCATTTCTTCACTGATACACGAAAACACGTTGAGTTGCGTGCGCTAACAGATGATAGAACTATTTCGTTTAGTCCTAACACGATGATTCATTTCCTACAATAATCGTACCGGTTTTTTCCAATGTCATTTCATCACACTAATTGCTACGTTAAAATCCCTAGTCGCAACCCATATTACTCGTCCTAGCACTCTACTTGTCCTCAACTCTTCTTTTCCTACGAGACCATCGACAGGGACCCGGTGACGATGGTGCCAAGTCAGTGAAATATGCTCCCAATTGATATGGTAGTGGAGATTGTTGAGCATATCACCAAGACTCCTGAGGCACCGCTGGTTGATCTCTAGAAGCTACGTCAGGTGTGCTAGACCATACGTCTGGCATGCCACGACCACACCGTTAGGAGGTTTGCCTTGGCACATGAGGGTCCCTAGATGTATGGCACAATTATCTTGGGTATCGACGTCTCTTGTTCGCTTTGGTAGACGCGCCATATGGAGCCATACTTCATAGTAGTCATGTATCTGGCCTTCGGTGTAGGGACATCATCACTAGGTTCCAAACTGCTACGTAAATCCAGTGAGGCTGTACACAAGATGGCTACCTATTTTCTCATCCTCATCGAGTACAACCATAAGGAAACCACAATCAAGCTCATGTTGCGGCTCATAAGGCTAGTGGAAGATGAGGCGGTAGACAAGGTATCTTCTATCGGTGGAATGCATAGGAGGATCACCAATGAGCATTGCTGGCATCTTTGTGAATGTGCGGTGGACAGGGTTCATCAGGCAGTAGGTGGGTGGTGGGATCCAGAACCCAATACTATAATGCTGCCACACTTTTGCATGATCAGCGCCAAGGGCTACGGTGACCGCCAAAACCCCTTTCTTTAGAAGTTACTCTCCTTCTGCAGTGAGGAATGCACAATCAAGCACGAGTGCCATCTATTCTTCTTGTGTCTACCAGCACTATCCTATTAAGGCTAAAATGTTTTAATTATTAGCTATAATATAGTTTAATTTTTTGTATTAGCCACTATTTAAATGAAGTGTTGTAGTATTTAACTTAATGAAGTATATTTATTCTATGAAATGTGGTGTAATTATCACAAGAGAAATTTAAGTTAATTTTACAAATTTTAGTTCAAAAAGATCCAAAAACTTTATACGATGTGATGATCGCTACAGTCGCTCACATCTGTAATGAGGTTTCACACCCATCTATCCTCGGAACCCCTAGTGAACTTTAGTACCAGTTCTAGTAATATGTCAGTACTAATAATGGTGTAGTTGACCAAATTATGGCATACATCTCCTCATTATCTGTGCCCATACAAATTTAGTATTAAGTTTATAATGTCAACCAACACTAAAAGGCACGTCTCATCGGGACCTAAGACTATCGTATTTTAGTACCAATTTTTCTTCACACTACTATATAAGGAAGTCCATGTACTCCATTGTTTCTTATACTACTTTATTTCTTTCTTCTTCTTTGCTGACTTGCCATCCATTGTTCTTTCACTTCGATAAGTCTGTTTTTCATCTTGTTCATGTTGTTCATATTTAGCTTTATATTTTGTTTGTATTACATTTTGTTTATGTGTTCAGTAATGTCGTATCCTCCTCGATGACCACGAATGACTCATACATTGCATGGGTCATGTAGGCCCAGGAGGATTCAAAGGATGCTAGGGTTCTCTAGGCTGAAGATGATGTCGTCTAGGCTAGAAACTTGGTGAAGCAAGACTCTGACCATTCGAATGTCGGTGTTGCTGGCATTGATGCAATGCTAGATGATGCCATCAATAGGGCTCCTCAGCAGGACATCACTGTTGGGGAATGGGGAAGCTATGCTAGTCAACTATTTTAAAATTTTTGCCCCAAAGCCCAAGAACCATGCGCGTGAGGGATCATAAATCGGTATCTTCTAGCACGAGATGCACTAGGTGTAGTGGAAAAAGATGTTAGGGAAGTGCATCCTCGCTTGTCCTCGCCTCACTCAGGCCATTCCCTGGTGATCGAATCGACGAAGACGGCGTAGGTGTTCACGTAAAGAAGTCCACGAGTGCTGCTAGTGGAGCAGCACCTCCACAATATCCACACGTACAGGGATGAGATCCTTTCCACACTGGCATGCTAGCACCGCATGTGAGAAACAGGAGATTTCTCACTCTCAACTTTTGAGATCAAGAAAGGGAGGAGAGGATTTTTTTGGTGGCTAGGGTTTAGATCTGATCTAAACTATGAATAACTTGATCTCCAAGACCTCCTCCTCCTCCTCTTTATATAGAGGTGAGAGCCCTGACGTCAAACAATTCGAGACCCAACAGATCCAATTTGTTATGCACACCTTCGAACTTCTAATCCACAGATCGAAACTTTTAATCAGGGCTCTCGGACTACAATTCCAGGAATCATCATAACTTCCGATACCCCTATCAAAACTTTCGATCAGTGCAATTTTTCTGGATATGCATCGGAACTTCTTGTTTCAACTCTGTCTCTTAATTAGAAATTATCGGAACTTCCGATACCATTTCAGAACTTCTGATTTGAGCTCACTGTTTCATAAACAATAAATTATCAGAATTTATGATACCATATCAAAACTTCCGATTTGAGCTATTTGTTTCCAATTCAGAAAATAATCGGAACATCTGATTCCAAATCGAAACTTCCGATCCAACTGAAATTTTCTTGGGCACTATTTCTTCAATCTCCCACTTGCACAAGAACCAATTCTTTGCAATTTCATTAATCCATCCCCTTAAGTGTGTGATCCGATAGGTTCATACACCAACGACTATTCACCGGAAACACTTTTCGACTCACTAATCAAGAGTGGTACCTAGCAGCACATATTAACCACTGAAAGCATACAAAATCAAATTTTCGCTGAACAATGTTATACTCATGCACCAGTTCCTTTACCACACGATATTAGTCAAGCTCAAGGTGAGATTCGTGCCACCCTTGATGGATAGCTTAACATTTCACTCGATCAAGTAACGATTCAAATCATGACTAACTCTTTAGTCATAGTGGCATGGCCATGTAATTTTCCAATCCGACTACCTTGAGCTCCTCATCACCACCTTAAACTAGGAACATTTCCTCAGTCATTTTCAAGTACTTGATATTTTTTACTACAACCTAGTGACTTTCACTCGGGTTTGATTGGTATTTGCTCGTAACACTTAGATCATATGAAACATCTTGACATGTACACAACATGACATACATGATGGACCCAATCACAAAGGCATATAGGATCGCACTCATTTTCTCTAGCTTATCAGGTGTCGTAACACACTGAGTCTTACTAAGAAAAATATCACATGACATTGGCATAAATCCCTTCTTGGAATCCTCCATTTTGAATCATTCCAAAACTTTGTCAATGTGCATACTCTAGCTTAATCCAATTAGCCGCTTTGATCTATCTATATAGATCTTTATGCCCAAAATGTATTCTGCCACTCCAAGATCTTTCATCGAAAAACTATTTTTCAATGAAATCTTGACAGCATTCAACAAACTAATAACATTTCCGATCAATAATATGTCATCTACATATAAGACCAGAAATACAAGTGAGCTCCCACTAGCCTTCTTGTAAACACAAGGCTCTTCTTTATTCTTGATGAAGCCAAACCCTTTGACTACCTCATCGAAGCGAAGATTCCAATTCTGAGAAGCTTGCTTCAGCCTATAAATGGACTTCTACAACTTACAAACATTTCCAGTATTTTCCGGATCGTCAAGACCTTCAGGTTGTGTCCTATACACATCCTCACTTAGGTTTCCATTCAGCAAAGCCATCTTGACATCTATTTGCCATATCTCACTTAGGATGATCCGAATAGACTTAAGCATAGCGACGGGTGAAAATGTTTCATCATAATCAACACCTTGAATATGTCTAAACCCTTTCGCCACCAATCGTGCCTTATAGATGTGAACATTTCCATCAACGTCTATCTTTTTCTTGAAAATCCATTTCCACTCAATAGTTTGTACACCATCGGGTGGATCAACCAAGTTCCAAACTTGGTTTTCTCGCATGGACTCCAATTCGGATCTAATGGCTCCAAGCCATTTCTCAAAGTCTGGTCCCATCACTGCTTCCAAATAGGTCTTGGGCTCGTCGTTGTCTAACAACAACACATCACACTGCCCAGTGGTCAAAAACATGAACCGTTCCATCGCATAACTCACTCTCCTAGACCTTTGTGGGGCTGGTGTGTCTACAACAGGCTCTACAACACCTTGCATACCCTATTGTGGTTCAGCGGGATCTGAAACACCTTCCAGTGGCTCTCAAACCTCTTTGAGATGCATCATTCTCCCACTAACCCCATTTGGGAGAAACTCTTTCTCATGGAATACACCATTCCAAGAAACAAACACTTTGTCCTCTTCATATTATAGAAATAGTATCCTTTGGTTTCCCTAGGATACCCCACAAAGAAGCACTTGTCAGATTCAGGAGTGAGCTTGTCAGATGTCAAACGTTTGACATACGCCTCACAACCCCAAATCATTAGAAAACACAAACTAGGATGTCTCCCAGACCACATCTCATATGATGTCTTCTCTACTGACTTAAATGAAACTATATTTATTGTGAAAGCGGTAGTTTTTATAGCGAATCCCCAAAGGCTATGTTTGGTAGGCTGGGATCACACGGGGATCCCGTCGGAATCCTAGACTATTCACCCCGACGAGCCTTTTTTTCCTTGTCCAGCTAACTTGCATGTTTGGATACCCACGAGAATGAGATTTCCTACCAAATCTATGGGACTTACCTAGGGAAAGAAACCACAAGTCACTAGGTCAGGATTTTTTCCATCGCGCAGGCTTGCCTCCTCCTCCTCCCTTCACAGAAGCGCTGCACCTAGTGCCCTCTCCCTTCTCCTACCACTGCTGCCTCCCCTCATGAGAAGATCCTACTAGCATGTTCGTCACCATGGATTGTGAGCTTAGGCTCCAAGCCAATATCGACCGCTCCTTCAGCGGCACCACCATCGTGTATGCCATCAAGCAGGTGAGACTGTTCTCCTTCTCGGTGACTCGAGGGTTATTCTTGTGACCATGTCAAAGACGATGTACCTAAAGGACATCCATCTCATCGTTGACCACAAGCCCAACATGTCTGTGATCACCAGTCACACACCTCCATTGCAGCATTTTATATGATTCTTGAGCATTTGGCTAATTGATTTTGGGATTTGCAGTAATGACAGTGAGGATCAAGAGTTGTGATGGGAGGGTTTTGGGGCTCAATGACGAGCAAGAGTACTTCTAGCTGAAGCGACACAACGTCATCTCAACACCACCGGTGATGGCACATAGGTTGATCGGCATCAACCTATTCATCGTCTTCACCACTAATGAGGTGTAGGACAAAATTCCCCTTTTCCCAAATAGCAGAGGGAAAATATCTCGTTGAGTTATTTTCTTCACGTGGAAGTGAATGAGTTAGATGTCACCCACAAAATTCCCTTTGGGGAAAAATTCCGTGGATTTTTTATCCCTAACTCCCAAACATAGCCAAAAGGATAATGGAAGATCAGTATTACTCATCATCGACCGAACCATGTCCAACAAGGTGTGGTTTCTCTGCTCGGACACTCCATTCCAAGAAGGTGTGCCGGTGGAGTCAACTGTGGAACAATTCCACACTGCTTCAGATGATCACTAAACTCATGGCTCAAATATTCACCTCCATGATCATATCGTAGAAATTTAATTGTCTTGCCCGTATGATTTTGTACTTTATTTTGGAACTCCTTGAATTTTTTGAAGGATTCCCACTTATGCCTCATCAAGTAAACATAACCATATCTACTAAAGTCATCGGTAAAAGTGATGATGTACTGAAAACCACCTCTTATGTCATGGCTCATTGGTCCACACACATCAGTATGTACTATAGCCAATAGCTCACTCGCCCTCTAACTTTGTCCAGTGAAAGGCATATTTATCATTTTGCCAAGTAAGCAAGACTCACATGTGTCATATGATTCAAAATCAAATGACTCCAAAAGTCCATCACTATGGAGCTTCTGCACACGCTTCTCATTTATATGACCCAAACGACAATGCCAGACGTAGGTAGGATTCAAATCATTAAGTCATTGTTTCTTTTTACTAATGATATAAACATATGCATCCTCAAGACTTAGAATGTATAATACATTCACCAATGGGCAAACACCATAGAACATACCATTTGAGAATATTGAACAACACTTGTTCTTTATCACGAGCTCATAACCTTGTTCCTCCAAACATGAAGAAGAGATAATGTTTCCACCCAATGCTAGAACATAATAACAATTATTCAATTCTAGAACTAATCCACAGTGTAGTGACAAAGAATAAGTGTCGACGACCAATGTTGTAACCTTTGCACTATCACCGACGTGAATATCTAGTTCACCTACTGCACATTTTCTTGACCTACAAAGTCCTTGCAACGATTTGCAAGTATGAATCATCGACCTGGTATCAAATACCCATGAATCATTTGGACGAGTAGCATGATTGATTTTAATAACATTTATACTTGAAGTAGAAGTGGAAGTCCTACTTCCCTTCTTCTTTCGAATTTCTTCCAAATACAATTTGCAATTTTTGAACCATCGACCGGTTTTGCTGGCAAACAAGGACAATGAGGTACCATACCTCTTAGCTCGATCTTTGCACTAAAAAATGCCTTGGTGTCCCATAATCATATTTTGGATATTCTTGTTCTCATCTTGCTTCCAAAGCTCAGAGGACAAAAAGGTAGGTATGAGACAGTTTACATTAAGTGACTCATTCGAGTGCTTCTCACTGTAGGACCGAGAGTAGCGACCAGAGGGGGGTGAATGGGCGCCTTAAAAATTCTTACGAATCAATGGCCTTCTCCCAACACCCAACGCACCTCAACAGACAAACATTCCAACAAATCACAAGTACTGAAAATAATCTAGACTAAGAAATGACCGGTGTCTTAATCGAAAAGACACCACCACGGTGCTTAAAGGCAGATTAAAACTTCTCACGAATCAAAACAATGTAACAACAAACATATCATACAACGAACAAGCACGTATCAAATCATCACAGTTCACAGGAATTTAATCAATTAGAAGTAATGAATAATATTCATCACAGATCAAAAGAGCAGTTCACAAATATGTGTGAGCACAGTATTCATCGCATTTAATCTAGACCAAATAAATGCAGTAAAATAAAAAGTGCTAGCAGTTGATCAAACTATTCTAGAATATTCAGAAATAAATCACAGCGCATGAGAATCGAGGTAGTAAGAGTTTACTGTTTATCGTTGTCTCCTATTCACGTGTACATTCAGCCGAACAGCTTCAGTGCGAGGCAGGAGATAGAGCCCTTTGTCCGCATGCACATCGCAACTGGCGCATGTGTTCTGTTCCACACAAACCAAGCCGAAGTGCATGAGGACGTGGCTCTCCACATCGAGCGCCCACAGCGCCAACACCGTACGCCGCCCTTGGCGATGAGAACGGCAACCTCCAGAGCCACGTGTCGCCACACAACAGGAAGAAGAGACAGCTCCCGATGAAAACCAATGTCCAGTTTTTGGAGACTCAAAAAAACCGGAGACCGGTGGTGGGATTTCCAACACTTAGCACGCAGGTGACTCGAGAAAAATTGCGGAAAACAAAGTCCAAGCATAGTGACGGCGGCGGCTCAAAAACTGGATGAAGAGGAGAAAAATTTTTGGATAGAAGGGAACTCTAATTTTGATATTAAAGTGAGTTGCCCAAAACCCTAGGGATTGGGGCCCTATTTATAGGCAGCCCAATAACACTAGGAAAACACCAAAATACCCTTAGGGTTTTACAGATGCTGAAATAAAATGGAAAATACCATAATGACCTTAGTATTTTTACAGACTCGACTAACACACTGTGGGCCTAGAAATCAAAATGGTAAAATCCTATCTAAATGTGACTTGTCCTCATGCAGAGCTTTCATAGCAACTACGGCTTCTCTTCAGGACTGCCGGATCCCTGATGGGCGGTCTTGGATGGTTGCGTCGGTTTTACGCAGAAACCGACAAAACGTCTGCTGTCTTCGCACCGGGTACCCAGATTGGGCCAGCCCAATTCCGTGGCTCCCTCAGCCCGGCAATCGCTCGCCGCCCATTTACCTGGGTCAAACCTAGTCAACAGACCAGCAGATCCCCTGTCGTTCCTGGCCCATGTACCCGGATTGGGCCGGCCCGACTCCGCAGCCCCTCTGCTCAGCAGTCGCTCGCCGCCCGTATACCTGAGTCACACGCGGCCCAAGACACGACAGGTCTCGTCTCCTCTTCACATCTCTCTATTGACTTCCGTTTACAATCACTCATCACTTTTGGTGCAATGAGGCCCATGATCTTCAACATGGCTCCTCACTCACAAGCCCTCCGATTAACTAGATCATCATGGTTGGACTCCTCTAGAACATTTTCCTTTTCCTTTTGCTTGAGAACACTTCTCAAGTTTCTAAACCAATCAATAAAAAATGTTCCAAAAAGAATAGATCACAAAATAAAGAATAAAGTGTTCTTAACCGTTGGTGCCATGATCTACAAAAGATTAAAAGAAAGGTGACTAATAAAAGATGTTCCACTATTTTAGAAACAATCACTTTCCCTTTAATGACTAATAGTAGCGCAAGATTCATATTCATTATAACTCCTAGTGAGCTTTGGCATTCAGCTAGAAGATAGGTGACATAGGTAAGAAATGCTTTGCTAATCACATCATATGTAACTCTTGTTATTAGAGAAGTCTCCAATGCTCAACACCAACTCTATGCCCT
Source organism: Zizania palustris (assembly GCA_019279435.1). Lineage (NCBI taxonomy): Eukaryota > Viridiplantae > Streptophyta > Magnoliopsida > Poales > Poaceae > Zizania > Zizania palustris. The sequence continues at coordinate 17,176,016 of JAAALK010000081.1, forward strand.
AAGGCACAAAACCATTTTGATAGCCTCGTTAAGCAAACAATACTATGCATGCGGAAGTCTAACTTCCACCCCAACTGGTTAAGATAAAAGACAACACTCTACCTTAGCAGACCCACTATCGATGATCGAGATCCTTGGTAGGTGAAGCTATTGGAAAGCGCATCAATACTTAATTTTCTGAGGGAAAACTATTCTAACAAGGTTACGTCCCTAGCAGGCATGAAACTTGCAAGAATAGTATAACAAGAACATAAAAAGCATCACAGGCAATCATATTAACCGTGGAATAACATGGCCCTCTTCACATGGCGTTCTCCATCTCCATGGATCCTGTCATTGAGTGTGTGCTTCTGACCTCTAAGAACTATACTAGTCTATCACTATAGCACCTATACTAGTTACATGAGCCAGATCATAAATACTCGACATGTGGGTCACAAATGTACACCAGCCTTGGCTCTAAATAATCATGACACGCAAGACATATTTAATTTACATTCATTGCATGCATCCCATACATCACATTTATCAAGGTCATACCAATCACAACACTCTCTGCAAAACAACATTTGGCGAAGAATCTAAAAGTGACTGAATTGGATCGGAACTTCCGATTCCAAATCGGAACTTCCAACTTTAATATTGCTCTCCGTATTGATAAAAAACCGATATCGAAACTTCTGATCCAATATCAGAACTTCTGATCCACTAGAACTTCTAATCAGTATAGGAACTCCTGATAGCAAAATTGATCTCTGTATTGAATCATATTCAATATCAGAACTTCCAATCTAGCATCGGGACTTCTAATGTGAAAAACATCGAAACTTCTAATCAGATAAACATCAGAACTTCTGATCTGGCATTGGAACTTCTGATTTTCTGTGGATAGAAAACAAATCTAATATTTTTTCCACCATGTATCACCATACATGAGGGATCTAGATCGAACACTACGCACGTAGTCTCTGATACCACTATTGGGGAATGAGGAAGCTACGCTAGCCGACAATTTTAAAAATTTTGTCCTAAAGCCCAAGAACAATGCGCGCGAGCGATCATAGATCGGTACCTTCTAGCACGAGACGCACTAGGTGCAGCAGAAGAAGATATTGGGGAAGCGTGTCCTCGTCTCGCTCCGGCCATTCCCCGATGATCCAATAGACGAAGATGATGTAGGTGTTCACGTGAAGAAGTCCACGAGCACCGCTATTGGAGTAGTGCCTCCATGGTATCCACACATATAGGGATGAGATCCTTCCCACACTGGCGTGCTAGCACGCACGTGAGAAATGGGAGATTTCTCAATCTCAACTTTTGAGATCTAGAAAGGGAGGAGAGGAGTTCTTGGTGGAAAGGGTTTAGATATGATCTAAACTATGAATAACTTGATCTCTAAGACCTCCCCTCCTCTCTTTTTATAGAGGTGAGAGCCCTAGCCTCAAACAATCCGAGACCCAATAGATCCAATCTGTTATGCGCACCTCGGAACATCCAATCCATAGATCGGAACTTCCGACCAGGGCTCTCGGACTACAATTCTAGGAATCATCAAAACATTCGATACCCCTATCAGAAGTGCAATTTTTCCCGATACGTATCAAAACTTCCAGTTTTAGCTCTCTGTATCTAAATTAGAAATTATCAGAACTTTTGATACCATATCGGAACTTCCAATTTGAGCTCTCTATTTTGCAAACAATAAATTATTGGAACTTCCGATACCATATCAGAACATCCAATTTGAACTTTGTATTTCCAATTCAGAAAATAATCGGAACTTCCGATCCAATCGGAATTTTCTTGGATTTTATTTCTTCAATCACAGCTAGGAGTGGGCATTAAAAATGAGATCGAAAACTAAACCCAAAAAAACCATGACCGAACCTAAAAAACCAAGACCGAACCTGAAAAAACTAAGACCAAGTAATTCGGGCTCTATTTTGGGTTCATGGCTTAGAAAACTGAATTTTATTTGGGTATTAATTATAGAAAAACGATTATGCCAGAAGACTGAATATGCATAGTAGAAGCCTACAACCTACTTCACTTATCCAATTATCTCTAGAGACCTAGAGTCTTAGACCAGTGGAATTGGATCAAAACACCTACGCCTGCCCATGCAAAATGGTGACATTATGTGAATGTGTGATGATGTGATGCCTATGTGCATTTTTTCTAAGACCGAATAGGGTTTCTTGTGCGTGGAAACTTGGGTCTACTAAGACCGAATAGGGTTTCTTGTGCCTGGCGACTTGGGTGGTGACGCACCAGCAGGAAAACAGTAGCGCACCGATATAAGTTATGAGGGCTAAGGCGGCTGGTGAGCGGGGGGCTTTATCTTGGCGATCAATTCTGATTTCTAGTTAAGGTATCAAAAAAATTGCTGGCTCCATTCATAAATTCGTATGAATGGTATGATTGATTGATTGATTGATTGTATATTTGTATGAATGTATGAATGCATGATTTACAGATGTGCTACACTACTACTAATGCATTTATTGATTTCATATAGCAAGACATTAAACATTTCCTTGAATACTTGTTGTTAGTGTGTTACTAAATAAGTGACTAAGGAATATAAGTATATAACAACAATCCAATAAGATTTATTCTTTATAAATGCAGTACACAAGCAAACTTCTCTTGCATCTTTGAGGATAGGAGGAGCATCACACCATCACAACAGAGTCCTATATGTCTTGCAATGTACGTATAAGTGTAAACTATTAACTTTAATGACTCAATCTGATCTGAATCTACTTTGTAGTCTTGATTTCTTTATATTATATTTTGTAGATGTCTTCTACTGAACCTATAGTTGGAAAGGAGTGAGAACTAAGAATATAGATGATGCGACACAAAAGCATAGTGAAGAAGAGGTGCTCCAAATTAAAATAGGATAAAATGAGAAGAAAGAGGGTGAGGGTGAGGTGGGCAAGGAAAAAATGAGAGGAAACAAATGGCCCTAATGTCAGAAATGTGGGATCACTTTATTAAGATAAAGGATGACAAATGTGTGGTGAGAAGGAAAAGTGAAAGTATTGTAGTCATTCCATTGCAGCTAATACACGACTTAATGGAACTATGACAATGTGTAGGCACTTTAATATTAGCAAGTGTAATCCCCATAAGAAAAACAAGGACATGAGTCAAGGTACTTTGCAAGCAATTCAAGGAGAATGCATCACCACATAGAAATATGATCTTGAGGCAATTAGGCAAACTTTTACTAAAATGGTCATAGAAGATGAACTCCCTTTTATATTTGGAGAGAAGTCAGGATTCAACAAATTTATGAAGGTACCTTACCGTCGTTGGAGTACACCATGTCGCCGGACATGCACAAGAGATATGGTTTGAATTTATTTCCAATGGAGAGCAAAACTAAAGTTATTTTTTAGAAAGAATTATGAAATAGTTTGCCTAACCATTGATTGTTGGACTTCTCAACAATAAGATAGCTTCATGAAAGTGAATACACACTTCATTGACAATGAGTGGAAGCTTCACAAGAATGTCATTAGCTTATTTAAGGTAAAGGGTCATAAGGGTGATGACATTGGGAAGAATTTGTATAGATGCTTGATTGAATTGGATTTATAGAAGGTTATGACCGTTAGAGTTGATAATACTAGTGCTAATGATACTAGTATAACTTACTTGAGGAAATAAATAAATAGTGCAAATACAAGCATATAAGAAGAAAAGTTTCTTCATATGAGGTGTGTTGCACATATTGTCAACCTCATTGTATAATATGGCCTTAAAAAGTGAATTATTTTGTGAAGCATGTCCATGTTGATATTAGATATATCAAAAATTGAACTTCTCGGTTAGTTAAATTCAAGGAGTTAGCTGAGGAAGAGAAGGTTGATAGCAAGGCATTTTTGAGCTTAGGTATATGCACACATTGGAACTCAACCTATCTGATGTGTTGAAAGCAGCCATCACTTGTGAGAAGGTATTTTCAAAAAGTATCCTAAGAAAGATCCATGCTATTCAATTGACTTGTCAGAAGAGAAAGGAGGCATAGGGTATCTAGATGAGATAGATTGAGAGAATGCAAAGAAAATGGCAAAATTCATCATTTTTATGAACTCACTAAACACATTTCTACCACTCTGAATTTCACTTCACACAACTTATTTTTCAAGATAGGTAATGCCCATTTATTGATTGATAATTGGATTAACAGTGTTGTTTAATTGCAAGTAGATATGGGTGAGAGAATAGAAGACAAGTATGTCATGTATTGGGGAAATTGGCATGAACTTGTTGAAATGAGTAGAACTGTGACAGAGATGGGGAGGGAGAAGGGAAAGGAGAAAGAGAATATGAACTTGTTGATATTTGTTGCTACAACTCTTGATCCAAGATATAAGTTATTTGAGTACATCAATCTTACTATTGAGGAGATGTTTCCTAAAGTTGGACACAAAGTTTGGGCCACTATTACAACTCATATTCATGAATTGTTGAATATAGGAATTTATATGCTCCATCCAATGCAATAACAGACATAAATGATTCTCAATCTACAAAACCAAACCAAGGAGGTATGAAGTCCTTAATTGCAAAAAACTGAAATTGAGTACCATTGGAAGTGGAAGCAACAAATTTGAACTCGATAAATACCTTGCTAAGGATATTGAATATCAAGACAAGAGAATTGATATTCTAGAGTGGCGAAAGGTGAATTCATCAAGATTCCCAGTATCAGCATAATTGGCTAATGATGTACAAGCAATTCCAGTTTCAATGATCGATTCAGAAGTAGTATTTAGCTCAAGTGGATGAATACTTGATGAATTTAGGACATCACTTAGTCCATTCATGGTGGAACCACTTATTTGTACATAGGATTAGCTAAGAAGTGTTGAGGAGTGAGGAAGCTACGCTAGCCGGTAATTTCAAAAAATTTTCCCCAATCCCAAGAAGCATGCGCGTGTGGGATCATAAATCGGTACCTTCTAGCACGAAACACACTAGGTGCAGTAGAAGAAGATGTTGGGGAAGCACATCCTCACCTGTCCTCGCCTTGTTCCGGTCATTCCCCGGCGATCCAATTGATGTAGACGACGTAGGTGTTCACGTGAATAAGTTCACGAGCGTCGCTATTGGAGCAACGCATTCACGGTGTCCACACGTACAGGGATAAGATCCTTCCCACGAATCCATGCTAGCACCGCACGTGAGAAACAGATGATTTCTCAATCTCAACTTTTGAGATCAAGAAATGGAGGAGAGGAGTTCTTGGTGACTAGGTCTAAACTATGAATTACTTGACTTCCAAGACCTCCTCCTCTCTTTATATAGAGGTGAGAGCCCCTGGTCTCCAACAATTTGAAACCAACAGTTTGGCCTCAAACAATTTGAGACCCAACAGATCCAATCTGTTACGCCCGCATCGGAACTTCCGATCAGGACTCTCAGACTCAAATTCCAGGTAGCATCGGAACTTCTGATTAGTGCAATTTTTCTAGATACGCATCGGAACTTCCAGTTTCAACTCTCTATCTCTAAATAAGAAATTATCGGAACTTCTGATTCGAGCTCTTTGTATACAATAAATTATCGAAACTTTCGATTCCAAATCAGAACTTCTGATCCAACCAGAATTTTCTTGGGCATTGTTCCTTCAATCTCCCACTTGCACAAGAACCAATTCTTTGCAATTTTCTTAATCCATCCCCTTAAGTGTGTGACCCAATAGGTTCATACACTAACGGTTGTTTACCGGAAACCCTTTCTGAATCATTGATCAATAGCGGTATCTAGCAGCACATGTTGACTCCCGAAACCATACAAAAATCAATTTTCACTGAACCTTGATATACGCACGCATCAGTCCCTTTACCACACGACATCAGTTAAGCTCAAGGCGAGATTCGTGCTACCCTTATTAGATAGCTTGACATTTTCACTCGAACAAGTAGTGGATTCAAATAATGACTAACTCTTTAGTCATAGTGGCATGTCCTTGCACTTTTCCAATTCGACTACCTGGAGGGGCCCAGAGATGTCTCTCCCGTTATTAGGAGAGGTAAATTCCCTCTTGACCGCTCACATCCTAAGACATGTTTCACAACACACCTGAAAACATCCCTTACTACAACTCTTTTATGGAATATCGTTAGGAAGCATCTAAGTGTGTCACTGCGCATTCCGGAATCAAATGACGATCTCAGGTCTGAGGACTCTGCAGGTACACCATTTTAGATGATAACCGGTGACACTTTACAATAACAATCCTAGTAGTATCCCAAGTTGGTCTATCCAACACCATGTTCACCAACATGTGTCCACATCACTAATTTGACATCTCTATGTCTATGATATGTGAAATATGATCATCAATCAACCAGATGTGCTAATCTATGTATCATCACTATCTTGCATGATGATAAGATTAGGGATCCATTTTTAACAATATTATTATAAAACAAATAGTTTTACATAACAAGTCATCAACTCATTAGTTAAATGTAAACAACATTTATTCAATGAACAAGATAACAATTATCCTCTTACATTAGCATAAACACTACTAACATCTTCCACAAAACAAATGACTCACTCACGCAAGTATCTAATAGCCATGAAGCTCTGGTGCGCGTCATGCTTGGGCTGTGGAATTGGTTTTGTCAATGGATCTGTTATGTTCAAATCCATGTGCACCTTACAAATCTTCACATCACCCCTCTCAATGATCTCACGGATCAGGTGATATCACTAAAGTATATGTTTGGATTTCTCATGTGATCTAAGCTCCTTGGTTTGCGCAATGGCACCACTATTATCACAATAGAGGTCCACTAGACTGAACGCACTAGGAATAACACCCAGCTCAGAAACAAATTTTCTGATCCAAATGGCCTCCTTTGCAGCTTCTAAAGCGGCGATATACTCAGCTTCTATTGTAGAATCAGCCACCATCTCTTGCTTGGAAATTTTCCAACTCACTGTGCCTCCATTGAGGCAGAACACAAAAACAGATTGAGATCGAGAATCATCTTTATCGGTCTGAAAGGTAGCACCGGCATAATAATTTACAATGAGCTCCTCATCACCACCATACACTAGGAACATTTCATCAATCCTTCTCAAGTACTTGAGGCTACTTTTTACTACAGCCTAGTGACTTTCACTTGGGTTCGATTGGTACATGATCATAACACTTAAAGCATATGAACCATCTGGGCGTGTACACAACATGGCATACATGATGGACCCGATCCTGGAGGCATATAGGTTCGCACTCATCTTCTCTAGCTCATTAGGTGTCGCAACACACTGAGTCTTACTAAGAGAAATACCATGTGACATTGGAAGAAATCCCTTCTTGGAATTCTCCATTTTGAACCGTTTCAAAACCTTGTCAATGTACATACTTTGTCTTAATCCAATTAGCTGCTTTGATCTATCTATATAGATCTTTATGCATAAAATATATGTTACCTCGTCAAGATATTTCATCAAAAAACTATTTTCAAATGAAGCCTTGACAACATTCAATAAAGGAATGATATTTCTGATCAATAATATTTCATCCACATATAAGACTAGAAATACATGTGAGCTTCCACTAGCCTTCTTGTAAACACAAGGATCTTATTTATTCTTGATGAAGCCATACCCATTGACTAACTCATCAAAATGAAGATTCCAACTCCGAGAAGCTTGCTTTAGCCCATAAATGGACTTCTGCAACTTACAAACTTTCCTAGCATTCTCCGGATCGTCGAGACCTTCAGGATGTGTCATGTACATATCCTCACTTAGGTTTCCATTCAGGAAAGTCGTCTTGGCATCTATTTTCCATATATCATAATCATAAAATGCAGCAATTGCAAGGATGATCTGAATAGACTTAAGCATAGCGACAAGCGAAAACATTTCATCATAATCAATACCTTGAAATTATCTGAAACCTTTTGCAACCAATCATGCCTTATAGATGTGAACATTTCCATCAAAGTCTATCTTTTTCTTGAAGATCCGTTTACACTCAATCGTTTTTACGACACCATCAAGTGGATCAACCAAGTTCCAAACTTAGTTTTCTCGCATGGACTCCAACTCGGATCCAATGGCTCCAAGCCATTTCTAAGAGTCTGGTCCCATCACTGCTTCCGTATAGGTCTTGGGATCATCGTTGTCCAACAACAACACGTCATGTTGCCCAGTGGTCAAAAACATGAACTACTCCAGTGCTTGACTCACCCTGCCAGACCTTCGTGGGGCTGGTGTCTCTACAACAGGCTGTGCAACATCTTGCATATCCTGATGTGTTCAGTGAGATCTAGAACACCTTCTAGTGGCTCTCAAACCTCTTCGAGATACACCATCCTCCCACTAACTCCTTTTGAGAGAAACTCTTTCTCAAGGAATACACTATTCCGAGCGACAAACACTTTGCCCTCTTCTCTATTATAGAAATAGTATCCTTTGGTTTCCCTAGGATACCCCACAAAGAAGAACTTGTCAAATTTAGGAGTGAGCTTGTCAAATGTCAAACGTTTGACATATGCCTCACATCCCTAAATCTTTAGAAAAGATAAATTGGGATGTCTCCTAGACCACATCTCATATGACGTCTTGTCTACTGACTTAGATGGAACTCTATTATCGTGAAAGTGACGGTTTCTAGAGCGAGTCCCCAAAAGGATAATGGAAGATCAATATGACTCATCTTCGACCGGACCATGTCCAACAAGGTGCGGTTCGTCTACTCAGACACTCCATTCCACTAGGGCGTGCCAGGTGGAGTCAGTTGTGGAACAATTCCACATTGCTTCAGATGATCACTAAACTAATAGCTCAAATATTCACCTCCATGATCAGATCATAGAAATTTAATTGTCTTGCCCATATGATTTTGTACCTCATTTTGGAACTCGAACTTCTCGAAGGACTGCCACTTATGCCTCATCAATTAGACATAACCATATCTACTAAAGTCATCGATAAAAGTGATGAAGTACTAATAACCACCTCTTGCGATATGGCTCATTGGTCCACACACATCAGTATATACTATGGAAAATAGCTCCCTCGCCCTCTCACTCTATCTAGTGAAAGTCGTCTTTGCCATTTTGCCAAGTAAGCAAGGCTTGCATGTGTCATATGATTCAAAATCAAATGACTCCAAAAGTCCATAACTATGGAGCATCTGCACACGCTTCTCATTTATGTGACCCAAACGACAATGTTAGATGTAGGTATGATTCAAATCATTGAGTCGTTGTTTCTTAGTACTAATTTTATAAACGTGTGCATCTTCAGGACTCAATATATATAATCCATTCACTAATGGACAAACACCATAGAGCATGACATTCGAAAATATTGAACAACACTTGTTATTTATTACGAATTCAAAACAATCTTCATCTAAACATGAAGAAGAGATAATGTTTCTATCTAAGGCAGGAATGAGATAACAATTATTCAACTTCAAAACTAGTCCTGATGGTAGTGATAGTGAATAAACGCCAACGGCCAATGCTTCAACTTTTGCACCATTCCCGACGTGGACATCCAACTTGCCACTAGCACACTTTTTTACTCTACTCAGCCCCTGCAATGATTTGAAAGTATGAATCATCGAATCGGTATCAAATACCCATGAATCATTTGGATGAGTAGCAAGATTAATGTCAATAACATTAATACATGAAGCGGAAGTCACACTTCCCTTCTTGTTCTTCTGTTCTTCCAGATACACCTTGCAATTGCGCTTCCAATGCCCAGCTTGTGGAAGTGGTGGCAAACATCAGAGCTAGTAGGACCCGACTTGGACTTTCTAGTTGGTTTAGACTTCGCACTAGAGATTGAATCTGTAGTCTTAGCCTTGCCCTTCCTCTTTCTCTTTTTGTTCTCCTTCTAAACCATCATCACATGTTTTGGAGATTTCTCGATACTCTTCTCAGCAGTCTTGAGCATCCCATGCAACTCAGCTAGTGTATTCTCTAGTCCAACCATGTTGTAATTCATGATGAACAGCTCAAATCTTAGTGGGAGTGACTGGAGAATCACATCAATAGCTACGTATGGATCCAGTGGAGAACCCAATGTCTCTAGAGTCTCAATGTAACCAATCATCCTGATCACATGAGGACTCACTGGCTCCCTTCAGCCAGCCTACTCCCAAACAAGACCTTAGACACATTGTATCTGTCGGCCCTTGCTTGGTTTTGAAACATGCCCTTGATACCTACGATCATATCGTAAGCATCATGTTCCTCATATTGTTTCTGAAACTCAGAGGACATGCAGGCAAGCATCAGACATCTGACATCCATGGAATCACTGCCATGCTTCTCATAAGCACACTTGTCTACTATAGAAGCATCCTCTCCTGGCTCATCAGGGTGAGGTTCCTCTAGAACATAATCCTTTTTCTCTTTCTTAAGAACAATTCTCAAGTTTCGGTACCAATCTATAAAATTTGTTCTAGGCAATTTCTCTCGTTCAAGAATAGATCGCAAATTAAAAATTGGAGTGCTCTTAACAGAAGTAGTAGTAGGTTCCATGATCTACAAAAGATTAAATGCAAGGTTTAGCACTATGAAATATTTATCTTCTATCCAATAAAAGATGTTCCAGTATTTTAAAACAATCACTTTCCCTCTAATGACTAATAGTGGTGCAATATCCATATTAATTCTAACTCCTAGTGAGCTTTGGCATCACTATTAGAAGCTAGGTGACATAGGTAAGCAACCCTTTGCTAATCACATCGTATGTGACTCTTGTCGTTAGATAAGCATCCAATGCTCTATGCCAACTCTATGCCCCAAGGCCCAATACCATTTTGTTAGCCTCGTTAAGCAAACCAATACTATGTGTGCGGAAGTCCAACTTCCACCTTGATTTAGCAGATCCACTATCGATGATCGAGATCCTTGGTGGGTGCAGCTATTGGAAAGAGCATCAATACTTAATTTTCTGAGGGAAAACTATTCTAGCAAGGTTACGTCCCTAGCGGGCACAAAACATGCAAAAATAGTATAACAAGAACATTAGAAAGCTTCACGGGCAATCATATTAACTGTGGCATAACATGACCCTCTTCACATGGCGATCTCCATCTCCATGGCTCATGTCATTGAGTGTGTGCTTCTGACCTCTAAGAATTGTACTAGTCTATCACTATAGCACCTATACTAGTTATATTTGTAGGACCGAGAATAGCGACCAGAGGGGGTGAATGGGCGCCTAAAAAATTCTTTCGAATCAATGGCCTTCTCCCAATACCCAACGCACCTCAATAGGCAAACAGCAGAACCAAAAACAAATCACAGGCACTAAAATAGTCTAGCCTGAAAATGACCGGTGTCCTAATCAAAAAGACACCATCATAGTGTATAAAGCTAGATCAACAGTGCATTTAACTCATAGGCATTTCAAACATCACAAGTATAATCATCAATAATTGACAGGCATTTAATCAAACAAAATAAGTGTAGATGATAAACTGTGCTCACAGATAATCCAAAATGCACTATGGATACAAAGATAAATCAACAAACATTCATAGTGCAATCTGAAAATAAAATGCTTGCTGCAATTTAATCTATCACAGAATGTTCAAGAAATAAATGCTACAGTGCACAAAAATCAAGTAATGAGATTATTGTTCACCAGTTGTCTCCTGTTCACAAGCACCTTCCATCAAATAGGTTCCACGCATGCACACATAGCCGCGCCAACACAGTCCTACGCCAAGCTCTTCCCGCGCCGAGAGCCAGCACAGACGTGCTCGCGTCATGAAGCTGGCTGACACGTCGAGCACCACGTACATGAAGCCTTCACGCGAATCGCCCCCACGCGTCAAGCGCTATCTCGCGCTCCTGCTCCCAGCGGCGCGGCTGGTTTGTGTCGAACCCCCGTGAAAACCAAGGCCATAAGAAAAACCGGAATCGCACAATAAAACTGGTAAAGAAAGCACTCGATGCGGGAACAGCCATCGAAGTGGCGCTCGGAGGGAAAAAACTAGAGTGGTGGCGGGTGCAGAATTCTGGCCGATAGTGCCGTGGGAAAAGAAGATGAAATTTGCAAGAGACAAAAGATAAAGTTAAACTCATGTTTTTTTCATTTGGAAAGAGTTGGTGAAACCCTAGGGTATACATGCCCTTTTATAGGCAATACAAAAACTCGAAATGACGTAAATACCCCTAGGGTACAGACTCTAAAATACAGATGCGGGCCAAAAGGGCGAAATAGTAAAGTCCTAACTAAAGGTAGATTGTCCTAATGTGGAGCTTTCATAGCAGCTAATGCTTCACTTCAGGACCATCGGATCTTCGATGGGCAGTGTAGATAGGTGTGTCGGTTTTACGCCGAAATCGACAAAGCGTCCACTATCTTCGCACCGGGTACTCGGATTGGGCCGGCTCGATTTCACGGCTCCCTCAGCCCGGCAATCACTCGCCGCCAGTTTACATGAGTCAAAGCTGGTCAACAAACCAGTGGATCCCCTACTGTTCCTGGCCCATCTAACCGGATTAGGCCGGCCCGACTCCACAATCCCTCTGCCCGGTAGTCGTTCGCCACCCATGTACCTGAGTCACATGCGGCTCAAGCCACGACAGGTCTCGTATCCTCTTCATCTTCTCTCTCTCTCTCTTCTTGTTGACTTCCGTTGACAATCACTCATCACTTCTGGAGCCATGAGGCCCATGATCTTCAACATGGCTCCTCAACATGTGTTGAAGCAACAATTCTCGACTCGCAAGTCACAAATGTACACCAGCCTTGGCTGTAAATATTAATGACACGCATGCCATATTTAAATTTACATTCATTGCATGCATCTTATACATAACATTTATCAAGGTCATGCTAGTCACATCATTCTCTGCAAAACAAAGATAGGCAAAGAATCTATAAGTGACTGAACTAGATCGGCACTTCCGATTCCAAATTGGAACTTCTGACTACGATATTGCTCTTTGTATCGATTAAAAACTGATATTGAAACTTCTGATCCACATTGAAACTCCTGATAGTAAAATTGCTCTCTGTATTGAATCGTATTCAATATCATAACTTCTGATCTGTCATTGGAATTTCTAATCCGACAAACATCGGAACTTCCGATCTGACATCGAAACTTTCGATTTTCTACAGACAGAAAATAGATCCAATCTATATTTCCACCATGTATTACCATACATGAGGGATCCAGATCGAACACTATGCATGTAGGTTCTGATACCATTGTTGGGGGATGGGGAAGCTATGCTAGCCGAGGATTTCAAAAATTTCTCCCCAAGCCCAAGAAGCATGCGCGTACGGGATCATAGATCGGACCTTCTAGCACGAGATGCTCTAGGTGCAATAGAAGAAGATGTTGGGGAAGCGCATCCTCGCTTGTCCTCGCCTCGCTCTGGTCGTTCCCCGGTGATCCAATCGACGAAGATGACATAGTTGTTCACGTGAAGAAGTCCACGAGCACCGCTATTGGAGCAATGCCTCCACGGTGTCCACACGTACAAGGATGAGATCTTTCTCACGACAGCGTGCTAGGACAACACATGAGAATTGGGAGATTTCTCAATCTCAACTTTTGAGATCAAAAAAGGGAGGAGAGGCATTCTTGGTGGCTAGGTATAAACTATCAATTACTTGACTTCTAAGACCTCCTCCTCCTCTCTTTATATAGAGGTGAGAGCACGTAGTCTCCAACAATTCAAATCCAACAAATTGGCCTCAAACAATTCGAGACCCAATAGATCTAATCTGTTACGCTTGCATCGGAACTTTCGATCCAATATCGGAACTTCCGATTAGGACTCTTGGACTCCAATTCCAAGTAGCATCGGAACTTCCGATACCACCTATCGGAACTTCCGATCAGTGTAATTTTTCTCAATACGCATCAGAACTTCCAGTTTCAACTCGTTGTATATAAATAAGAAATTATTGGAACTTCCAATACCATATAAAAACTTCTTATTTGAGCTCTCTATTTTGCAAACAATAAATTATCAAAACTTCTGATTCCAAATCAGAACTTACGATCCAACCGTAATTTTCTTGGGCACTGTTCCTTCAAGAAGAACCAATCCCATCAACATCTAGGACATGGAGTAGTTGGCTAAACTAGAAAAAGGTAATAAACTAACCAAATATTTATTTGTTTATATTGATTTTATGTCATACTTTAAACTTATTTAAATGCTTTAAAATGTTTAATTTAAGAGTTGTTGGGGGGAAATACTTCATCGTCGGGGTTACTGCTACAACAAGGCAAAGGCAGGAGACTTAATCGAAGGTTTCTAACCTCTAACTCCGGTTATGTACTGGGACAAGTTCGAAGGCTAGAGGTGAACTCTAGTTCGGAGTATATCTTCGGAAGTTGACTCTTCAGAGAGCTTCCCTGCCAGCTAAGATGGAAGGCTTATCTTCTTTCTCATTAGATTAGTCTTTTACTGTTTTAGCCCTATCAAAGGCACAGAATAGTTTCCACTATGTCGGTTGTAACAGAGGGGTAAGAGGGTCTTTTCCATAAGGTTTTGGCCTATAAATACCCCCCATTTTACCATGTAATGATCATCGAATACTGAGTTATTCAATACACACCTTCGAATTGTTTAGAGCTATTATCCATTTCAGAGGCTTGAAATAGTTTACTTCACAAACACTTCGTTTGTTAGTTTCTAAGCTTCAAAAACCTGTTAGCGTAATCTTTTACGCCAACAGTTGGCGCCGTCCGTGGGGAACCTAGTCCAAAAAACTTCGTTCTCTACCAAGTTCTCAAACCATGCCTCCCAAGCGGAGTTCAGGTGGTAGTCCTACTCGGAGGTCCCCTCGGACCTCCGGAGTAAGATCTTCGAACACGGTCGAGGTCGGAGGACCTTCGGTAATTCCTCCACCTCAGACCGCCGAAGGGATTCCCCTTCCTCGAGCATACGGAGTTCCTCCCCCAACTCCATCTATACTTCGGCCAGCCGGAGTCCCTTCTCCAGCTCCGATTCCGCTTCGAACTAACACGTACAGCTCTCAAGACCCGGAAGGTCCTTCCGGAGGAGATGAAGATGGTCTTGGTGACATGGCAGCCCAAATGGCCAGTCTCCAAGCTGAAGTGGCGAGGTGGAGGCAAGAAGCCGCAGATAGGCTTCGTTCTCAGGCCACCCCGGTCATTTCCGAAGTGCCCCAAGATGACAAACTTCCTTATCTCGAAGCCCCGAAGAACGCTTCCTTTGACAGCGAGTCTCTACTGCATCCCGAGCTACAGAAAGTGCGCTTCGATCCTAAGTTTAAAAATTTGAAGCTCTGTAAATATTCTGGAGACGAGGACCCTGGGGAGTTCTCCTGTTCTTATGCATTGGCAATTGAAGCCAGTGGAGGAGTGCGAGACACCATGGCCAAATGTTTCCCTCTAGCTCTCGAAGGGGTGGCTCTGTGGTGGTTTTGGTCCGTGAAGCCAGGGTCAATTAGAACCTGGGACCAATTAAGGAAGAAGTTCATAAGTAATTTCTAGGGTACCTTCGTACCCCCAATGTCTACAGGAAGTCTTTTCCAGGTGAAGCAGCTGCCCGGAGAGACTCTAAGACAATTTTTCAAGCGCTTCACTCACACGAAGTCGCAAATTCGAGGGCTGACTACATCCTCCGTAGTTGATGCAGCTCATGAGGGAGTTACCCATGCAGTCCTGCTCGATAAACTTCATCGGAAACAAATATCTTCTGTTGCTCAGTTGATGTCTTATTTCGAAGATTATGCAAGGTCAGAAGAAGGGTGGCTTCGGATAATTGCTGCAACTCCGTCAATCCTGCAAGAAGTCAAGTTGGAAGTGAAGACTTCAACACCTTTGCAGGGGCCTAACTTTGAAGTTCAGCATGAAAGGCGTCGGGGGGGAAAGCATCCTCGTTCGGAAGTTTTGAACATCGCACCTCTACAGAAGTTCGCCCCTAAGACTTCGCAAGCTTCGGGAAGCAAGACCAGCGGCTGGAGGCTGTCAGGGAAGCCAGCTGGCAAAACCCAGGCCTTCTTCTGCTGCGTTCATGGTGAGAATCGAAGTCATGCAACTGATGCGTGCAAGTCTATACTCGCTTTAAGAGGCGAGTACCTTGAAAGAACTTCGGGTCGAGGCACTACTGACCGAGTTCCTTCCGAGGTGCGTCTAGAGCCCGTCCAGGTTGTGGCACGTATAGAAAATTTCGACCCTGCAAGGCAACCTCCGGTGGTCAATATTATGCCACCTCCGAAGCAGGAAGATGGTCAGGATCAAGGGAAAAGAGTAGTCCTCCCCATTTCCGGAGGAGGGACCCTTGGAAGTATGTCGAAGAGGCAGAGAAGAGAATATGTCCGAGAAGTGGGCCATATTGGAACTTCTTCATCCGTAGCTGCTATGCCTGAATGGTCCCATGTGTCGATATCTTTTTCTGCAGATGATGCAGCTGGCATAAAGTTTCCACATGCAGACCCACTTGTCATCACTACCGACATAGCAGGGACTGAAGTCCAGAGAGTACTGATTGACGGAGGGAGTTCAGCGAATATTATCTTCGTCCAAGCCTTCGATCAACTCTGTATCTCCAGGAAGCATCTTCTCCTAGCATCTCATCCTTTGCAAGGCTTCGCAGGACCCCCTCTTGATGCCCTCGGCCAAATAGGTCTGGAGGTCACTTTCGGAGAGGGGCTACTAGCCAGGACGGAGGAGGTGATTTTTGATGTTGTGGATGCTCCGTATGCATATAATGTTATCTTCAAGAGGGGTATGTTGAATCAGTTCGGAGCTTTGGCGCATCATAATTATCTGTGTATGAAGATGCCCACACAAGCGGGAGTGCTCACTGTTTTCGGAGATCAGGCCACTACACGAAGAGCGGAATATGGTCATGGCCCCCCTCTTGACCTGAGGCAAGTGAACAGCGTGCAAGGCAACCCGGAGGATACCTCTGCTTCAGGTGAACCTTCGAAGAAGTCCTTCCCAAGGCAGGGCCCTGAAGGGGAGATTATAACGAAGGTTATTGTTAAAGACGGCAAAGACTATTCATTCCAGTTTGGCAAAGATTTGCCCGTAGAAGTCGCTACTTTGTTAGAAAAAGTAGTTGAAGAAAATTTAGATGTCTTTGCCTGGTCTGATGAGGACATTACCGGAGTCAGTCGGGATATTATTGAGCATAGTTTACTTGTGAACCCGAGGGTTCGGCCTGTCCGACAAGGACTCTAGAAGTTATCTGCGGAGAGGGCCATCCTTGCTAATGCTGAAGTGGAAAAGTTGCTGAAGGCTGGGATTATTAGAGAAGTAGCTCATATGGAGTGGCTAGCCAATCCAGTCTTCGTCAGGAAAAAATATTCCGGGAAATGGCGCATGTGTATTGACTTTACAACTTTGAATAAAGCATGCCCCCGTGACTCCTATCCCATGCCCCGAATTGATCAATTGGTAGACTCCACTACTGGTTCGGAGTTATTAAGCTTCCTTGACGCGTACTCCGGCTATCATCAAATCTGGCTAAAGCGCGAAGATGAAATCAAAACAAGCTTTGTAACTCCTTCGGGAGTCTTGTAGAAATACTGGGGCAACTTTTTCAAGGTTAATTGCTAAGGCTCTAGGTCATCAAATAGGCTGCAATGTAGAAGCCTATATGGATGACATTGTAATAAAGAGTGCTCTATAGCACCAACATAGCCTAGACTTAGCAGAAACATTTAATAGCCTTCGGGCATGTGGAGTCCGCCTTAACCCCGAAAAATGTATCTTCGGGGCTTAGGCTGGAAAATTGTTAGGGTATCTAGTTTCAAGTAGAGGGATCGAAGCTAGCCCTACTCAAATAACTGCGTTGCAAAGGATGGCTCCTCCGGAAAATTTGAAGCAAGTGCAGATGTTAACTAGCTGCCTTTACCTTGCAGCTATTGGCTCCGCAGTTAGTGCAGTCCTTGTCAGAGAAGTTGATTTCAATGGGAAGTTGGTACAGAATCCAGTCTATTTTGTATCCGAAGCATTGTATGGAGCAAAAACAAGATATTCCGAGCTTGAGAAGTTCACCTATGCTCTGATAATGGCTTCGAGGAAGTTAAGGCATTATTTCCTAGCACATAATGTGATTGTACCAACTTCGTATCCCTTAGGAGATATGCTCTGAAGTAAGGATTCTACAGGAAGAATTGGGAAGTGGGCTGTTGAATTAGTACCCTTCGGCATCTCCTTCGTGGCAAGGATAGCAATTAAGTCACAAGTGTTGGCAGACTTTGTGGCAGAATGGACTCCCCCTGCAGTATGGGCTCCAGAGAAACAAAGTGAAGGAATTTGGACCATATACTCCGATGGAGCTTTTCAAGCATCTGGAGCAGGTGTCGGAGCGGTAATAATTTCGCCTTCATGGCAAAGAGCAATGTACTCCGGTAGGCTCAACTTTAAGTCCACTAACAATACAGCGGAGTATGAAGGAATTTTGTTAGGACTTCGAAAGGCACATGCTTTGGGGGCTACAAGAGTTGTTATTAAAACAGATTCTCAAATTGTAGCAGGGCACATAGATAAGAGTTTTCAAGTACGTCATCCACAGCTTGCAAAATATTTGGAAGAGATCCGTAAGATTGAAGCAACATTTAAAGGGATTTCCATTCGAAGCATACCCGAGGCTGAAAATATGCAAGCCGATACCTTGGCAAAAGCTGCAGCCGAAGCTATGGACATTCTAGAAGAAGCTTTTTACGAAGAACTCAATTCACCTTCGGTAACACAGATCCCTTCTGCGGAAATTCTTTGCATTCCAAGTACAGATTGGTGGAGCTCAATTATGGAATGGCTACAAGGAGAAGCAATTTTGCCTGAAGGGCCACAACTTTCGAGGTTAAAACTCAGAATTCGAAATTATCATATAATCAACGGTATTCTGTACAAGGCCGGAGTATGTTCTCCTCTGCTCCGATGTATATCTCAAGCCGAAGGTCAGGAGATTCTCCGAGAAATTCATGAAGGACTTTGTGGTAGCCGTTTGGCCCCTCGAGCTTTGGCAGGAAAAACACTTCGCCACGGGCTTTATTGGCCTACAATAGTAGCTGATGCGGAGAGTTTAGTCCGCACATGCCAAGGTTGTCAATGGATGGGAAGAAGAAGTCATCGTCCGCCAACAACTCTTCAAGTCATTGCCCCAGTGTGGCCCATGGCCAGATGGGGTATGGACCTTATTGGCCCCTTCCCAGTAGCAAAAGGAAATTTGAAATTTGCAGTGGTAGCAATTGAGTATTTTTCCGTGTGGGTCGAAGCAGAGCCCCTTACGGCTATCACTTCGAATAATGTGCAAAAAATTTTCTGGAAAAGTATTATATGTCGGTTCGGAGTGCCTCGGCAGCTCACGGTTGACAATGGGACACATTTTGATGCAGAACCTTTTAGGAAGTTTTGTGAAGATCTTGACATACAAATATGCTTTGCTACAGTGTGACATCCTCAGTCTAACGAAGCTGTTGAAAGAGCCAATGGTAATATCTTGTCAGGGTTGAATCGAAGAATAGTAGGATTGACAAAAGGATTGTGGACTGAAGAGCTCCCAAAGATTTTATGGTCCATTCGGAGGGCATACAAATATGCTTTGCTACAGTGTGACATCCTCAGTCTAACGAAGCTGTTGAAAGAGCCAATGGTAATATCTTGTCAGGGTTGAATCGAAGAATAGTAGGATTGGCAAAAGGATTGTGGACTGAAGAGCTCCCAAAGATTTTATGGTCCATTCGGACCACTCAAACAAGGTCCACAGGTTTCACTCCTTTCAGACTATTATTCGGAGATGAAGCTATGACACCAACGGAGCTTAAAGGAGAATCCCTTCGCACCACCGAACCATAAATAGAAGCAGAAAGGCAAACTTCGCTTGATTTAACAGAAGAAACAAGACTTCGAGCTATCGCCAATTTGTCAAAGTATCAACAGCAGACGAAGACTTGGTTCAACCCGAAGGTTAAGCTTCATGAACTTAAGCCTAGTCATCTAGTTTTGTGAAGCATTATAGCACCAGGGAAGTTAGGGAATAAGTGGGAAGGTCCATACATAATTCTCCGTTCAGTACACCCTGGGTATTTTAAGTTAGCTAATTTAGAAGGCGAAGAGTTAACACATACATGGCATACGGAGCACTTAAAGCGATATTTCGCATAGGGGCTCCTTGTAATCATTTGTAAACACCTTCTGAATTAATAAAGTTCATAGTTCAGATAATGTCTACCTCTCAAACACTTCCTACTTCTAGTGGACGACCTGGAAGAATGAAGTTGGCTGGGAGGGAAGTGTCATTAATTTGAACCAATTTTTCAGACTTCGAACCACTGGTTCGAAGCTTCCGACGAGGTGCGAAAGTCACTGAAAAACGGATTCCAAGCCACCGGCTTGAAAGCATCCGTAAAAAGAGTCGAAGGAGACCAAATAATGCGGATTCCAAGCTCCAGCTTGAAAGCATCCGTAAAAAGATTCCAAGGAGACCACTGCAAATTCCAAACCACCGGTTTGATAGCATTCGCAAAAAGAGCCGAAGGAGGCCAAAATAAAACAGAGTTTGAGATGATAAGCTTCGAATATGTGTGAAAAGAGTCCAAAGTGACCAATCATTTTGGACGCCAAAGTGTCCGAGAAATTAGTCTGAAGTGACTTCTTTCAAACAAAAGTTACTAAGTTACCAGTTTTCAGACTCCAAGTAGTCGAAGACGTTTTGTAAGATTTCAATTAATCTTTAAGTTGTTGAGGGGCTCCGAGCCTCCAAAATTGTACTCCTAAGTTTTTTTCTTTGCGCCTAACCATCTTCGAGTACATTTCGAAGTTGCTTACGCCCAAAGAGGGGCTAGGAAGTAGGGAGACAATTTTAAAAATCAATCTTTATTATTCGATCAGATTACATTACATTACAAAAATCTGTGTCTATGCCAAGAAGGAATCGAAGACCCCTTCGATCTCTAGAGCTACCACTAAAGTCAGAACGATTAGTTCCAGAGTTGGGAGTCCTGATAACTTTATGCTTAATTCTTCTCCCTCTCTTCGAAGCTTGAAAATCTTTTTGTTCTTGTTGAAGTTAAGCCCAAGTTCGAAGTCTCTCGGAACTTCTCTCCCAACTTTGAAGTTCTTCAGGCTTCTTTCCTTGTTCTCCAGCAATACTCTCTTCTTCAGACCATTCAGCGTCTTCAGAAGATGAAGCTTCCAAGTTAACTTCTTTCTCTTCCTCTTTAATATAAGATAATATATCTTTACATATTTTGGGCACAATTGCACCAGAGCTTTCTCGAGGAATCAAAAATCGAGGTCGTTTGTGAAGTTTTAAAAGATCGAAGGTAGCCCATAGCAGGCGGAGTTCTTCGGTAACATTTAATACTTCGACATCATCCATATGAGGTTGAGAAGCCTAAAAACACGATAAATAAGTTTTCATTCATAATATATGAAAGCATAATTTTTACATATTCGGACCCCTAAACAAAACTAAACCTGCGGGTCCGGCGGAGGCTGGCTGCTCGAAGCTTGAGACCGAGCTTGTTTTTGGCGATGCCCTTCGTCAATCCAAGCCTTGATCGCTTTTCGACCTTCGGCTCTCCATGAAGATTGGAAGGCTTGCCAAGCTGCGGCCACATCTTCGGAAGGGTTTAGCAGTTGGTTGTCATCGAAGGTAATGGGAGCCGCCCCCGAATCTGGTGCTATTGATAGCCCTAGATCTTCGTAGTAGCGAAGTACTCCGAGAGCAGCTACTTGCCCGGAGATTTCTCCATACCGAATACCTGCTGTCTTCATCATCTTCGCTGCTCCTTGGATCATCTTTAGTCGTCGCAGCAAGGGGACGTTGTCACTTGAAGGTAGTGTCCAAAGAGTACCGAAGTACTCTAGAACACCTAAAAGATTGTTCATGACCTCCGCTGCTACCTTCTTTGACTTCACTTTATCTTCAAGTAAAGCATCCCTTGACGAAGTTAACTCATCTACCACAGTGGATAGTCTAGCTTCCTCCTTAGCAAAAGAACTCTTCTGGCTGAGCAGGTTGCTGGCTTCCTCCGTGGCTTTAGCCTTCTCCTCTTAAAGCTTTACCAGCTCAGCCCCCTCCGTGGCATGCTCTGCCTGCATTTTCTCTATTTCAGCCTGAAGCACGATTTGTTCGGCTTCGAGCTTGTTATTTGCAGCTTCCAGACCAAGTCTGACCCTCCTTTCCACTGCAACCATCTCGTCTAAGCTGGAGATTTGAACTTCGGAGCCTTCAAGACTCCTCTGGAGAGTAGTAATCCTCTCCTGAAGACGAAGGCTTCCTCGCTCATTCGAGACGGCTGCAGCCCGAGCCAAGACTATTTGCTACGAAGAGAAAAGGCAAGGTGAGGAATTGTTCATAAGTTGAAATTAATCTTGTTTTGCAGATACTTCGTACCTGGTATGCTGCCCGTTCTAAGGATGCGTTCAGCTCTGAGCCCTCAGCTTCGCAAGTATGGCTACTAAGTCCGTCTCCCCAACTTCACGGTTAGCTCGATCCAAAGGCTCGAGCAAGGCCCGAAGTCCGGTCCTTCGCTCCAGAAAAGGAGCTAGGAGGGGGAGCATGGACAGAGCCCTTTGATCGTCTTCATTCAGCGAAGGGTCGGAGCGCTATGCTGCATCTTCGGAGACCTCGGTGGACTGGCCCCCTCCGTAGATTGACCTCCGTCTGTTGATTCAGACGGAGTTAATCCTGAGTTCGGAGCAGGAAAGGGGTCCATTTTGCCTTTACCTTTTCCAGGTCCTATCTGTGCAGCTTCTGGAATCGACCCCAGAGATGTTGAGGTCCCAGGAGCCATATCTTCGGGAGGAGTCACCTCCATGGGAGCGGACCCTGCCGAGACAAAGGTATTATATATTGCATAATTTTGTAGGGAGAAGGAACAGATTGTTCATGCGAAGTTTACCTCCGAACTCCTGTCGATGGATGAGTACAGGGCTACTCGGAGGGTCGAAGGCCACTTCGAAGTCATCATCGGACTCGAAGTCTAGAACCAATGGGTTGACTGTTGAAGCCTCTCTTGGAGCTACAATTACCACTTTGTCTGGAATCGAAGCCTGTTCAGCAGTAACTTTGACTCCGCCTTTAGTTACAGGGGCTTCTTGATGTGGCAAGTCCGGCTAGACACTTGAAGTCCCAGCCTGTTCGGAGCTACCTAGAACATCTGGTGCGCTTGCTGCGTCTCTAGTGTTTGCATCTACCCGGGCTTCATCTTCGGTGATCAGGTTCATGAGGACTCTTCCCTCATCTTCAGAAGAATTGGAGGGCGAAGCAACCGGACTTGACGGAGTCACTTTCTTCGGCTTTCAAGCTAGTTTTTTCAATGGAGTCTTAGCCGGAGCCGAAGGCCCAGCATCCGCTTTTCTCTTCTTCGGTCCTTGCTCATAAGGTACCCAGTCCGGAAGAGGAGGGGGTGCAACTCCGAGTACGCCCCATACTCAGTTGAGCCGCTCCCAACTACCTGCTAGCTTTGTCCTCCACTCCTTTTCAGCCGGAGTTGGAACTCCCAGAATCTTCTCCGAAGCTCGAACAACTTGCTCCAAAGTCATATGAGCTTGAGAAGCTGAAAGATAAGTTAGCATTAGTCATTTCGTCAAACAAGTATATATAAAACATGTTGTTTTCAAAGCTACATGCAAGGCTTAAGTTCAAAGAGATTTTTCGGAGTCCACCCTCCGGATCTTCTTCGAAGGTGATAGGCCAGTTGGCCATCAGAGGTGGAATTTGGAGCCCGATGAACTCCTCTGCTATGTCCCGCATGCTCATGCGGCGACTAATCCTTTGAAGGCTAAGGCGAGCTTCGAGCTGGCCAGGATCTGGGTGAACTTGGGCTTCTCTTCGGAAGTATATGTCCTGCAGAGGTCCGGCCAGACGACTGCCTATTCCAACTTCGGCAACAAACCACCTAAGAATCCAATCTGTGTACCATCTGGCGTTGATGGCCTTCGCTGGAAATCTTAGTTGGAATTCATCCCGGAGTCTAAAGCTGATACTGCCGAAGGCTACCACAATCTTCTCACCTCCGGAGCCTAGGTAAGTCTTTGGTTGGCAAGATGCCCTGTGCAGTGCTGCAAAAATTTCTGCTCTTCCTTCGCAGCCTTCAGCTCGTAGCGCCCATTCGAATATGGCTAAGCGCGCTATTGCATTCGGAGATAATTGAGTTGAGGAAGGGTGATGTGAAACAAATCCAATACCTCCGACAGGAAATCCACTGCTGGGAGTCCTAACCCCGCTTCGAAGATCACAACTTCTCCGGGCCTTGGCGAAGGGATGGCCTCCTTTCCAGGTTTTCGGATGATGACCTCCGAGCCAATCTTTACCTCCACTGCCGCTGCGATCATCTCCCTCTTGTAGGTAGATGGACCCAGTTTATAAGACTGGTCTGGATACTTCAAAGAAGCTGGGAGGAGATCATGAGGATCGATCTATTGGGGATTCCTCGCCGGGGCCGCCATCACCGAAGATGCCGCCACCGCCGAAGTCGCCGCTGCTGCTGGTGCCACTACTGTTGCTGCCGCTGCCGCAGCCACAACTTGCTGCCGGGCTAGGGCCGAAGTCACCCCAGGAGCCTTGAAGCTAGTTTTCGCCATGAGCTCGCACCAAGTGCTAAAGCTGGAGTCTGGAAGTTAAGGATTGTTTGCGCAAACATGGTGAGAAAGGTATTCGAGAAGTGTCTGGGTCCTGTATTTATAGCCCAGGCTCATGATTTTTTACCGTTCACATTCGCCGTTTCGCATTCTTGACCGTCACCTTTTATGAAGTTAATGCATCGCGTAACTTCTGTTGAAAGGAAAAAGGCAACGGCTATTTCTTTTAAGTCTAAAAGGATTTCTGACTTCTTAAAGTTAATTTTGGGATTGTTCGAATGTAACTTCCGTAGGAATTAATTCGAAGTTTTAAATCTTCATATATTTCGAAGGTTGATTAAATTCATTAACCCCTACGCATGATCATTTTTCTTGCGTATACTGCTTTCCTAACATTACAGATCTAACAGAGAAGCGTATTCGAGGGGCTACTGTTGGGGGAAAATACTTCATCGTCGGGGTTACTGCTACAACAAGGCAAAGGCAGGAGACTTAATCGAAGGTTTCCAGCATCTAACTCCGGTTATGTACTGGGACAAGTTCGAAGGCTAGAGGTGAACTCTAGTTCGGAGTATATCTTCGGACGTTGACTCTTCAGAGAGCTTCCCTGCCAGCTAAGATGGAAGGCTTATCTTCTTTCTCATTAGATTAGTCTTTTACCATTTTAGCCCTATCAAAGGCACCGAATAGGTTCCACTATGTCGGTTGTAACAGAGGGGTAAGAGGGTCTTTTCCTTAAGGTTTTGGCCTATAAATACCCCCCGTTTTACCCTGTAATGATCATCGAATACTGAGTTATTCAATACACACCTTCGAACTGTTTAGAGCTATTATCCATTTCGGAGGCTTGAAATAGTTTACTTCACAAACACTTCATTTGTTAGTTTCTAAGCTTCAGAAACCTGTTAGCGTAATCTTTTACGCCAACAAGAGTTAATTGAAGAATATGGTTACAAAGGAAAGAATAAACACAAATTGATAGTTCTACTTCCATGTCACAACACATAAGCAAAAAAGTCTAGCAAGTTTACTTGAATAGTTCAATACTTCATAAGTTGACAACTTGAAATGATACTTTATTCTATCTCCTAAGTCCTGGCTCTTATGCCTTGAAATGAGACTACTTGTGCCTTGAATATGAGACTACTTGTGGCTTGAAATGAGACTTTATTCTATTATGTGTTGAAATATGTTGTGTTGTACTTGAAATGTTGGAACTTTGCATGTTTTTTGGATGTTTGCCCATCATGCTATAATATGTGGTCTATGGATGGCTGGTTGCACAAGTATGGTTGGTTGAGAACTTGCAATGTGATTATATAATTCTACTATCACTACCACAAAGACGGTCTTTAGTGATGCAGCTTTAGTGATGGGCAAAAGACACACGTCAGAAATACACTTTTAGTCACAGGTTGTTTCACACGCATCAGTAGCGTTGCCTTATTAGTGACGGTCGTGGTATAACCCATCACTAAAGAAGGGATCCCCCGTTAGTGACGGGTCGTGGTATGAACCATCACTAAAGAAGGGCCCTATAGTGATGGGTTACATTTCCACCCGTCACTAAAGAAGTTTATCACCCGTCACTGATGACTCCCACTAATAAATAGGCAAAGCACAAAGTGAGTCTCACGCTTTCATTTCGCACAACCCTAACCTTATACTCCCACCGCCACTGTTGCCTTCGTCGTGCTCCTTGATGCTCCATCGCCCGTGCCCTCTACACCTCGGTTGCATTCTCATTCTTGTAAGTTGGTTCATACTTACTATTAAATTTTAGTTTATAAAATCATTTATCCGAAATTTGTGAATTAGGGTATGGAAAATATTCCAAACGATCTATAAGTACCAACCTATGTTCCTGATAGTTGCTTAATAAAGATCAATCATCTAATTCACGGTGGGCATCACTAGGTTTAGTTATAGTTTTTGTATATTGCATGTCCTGTTTATTGTGTTAACAAACTAAAGCACATATGTTACTGTTGTAGTATTTATCAAAAAGATTTTGTGAGGTCAATAACATTTGTGCTGGCAACACCCTCAAAATAATGATAAGAGATGGGTGCACCACTGAGGTTGAGGTTGTGAGTTGTGAGTTGTAGGGCGGCGGTATGATATGCCTCCACAAAGGGTGGCCTGAATTTAGCCGAAGAGGTGGCCTAACACAAGGGAACTATCTGGTAATAACAATCGGATATGCACCATTGACTGTTATGACAAAATTCTACACTAACTTTGGTGATGAGAAGACCCCAACGGCCATCAAAGTGGAGGACAACGACGATAGTGCTATACATAGAGAAGCGATATTACTACACATGCATATCTTTTATTTATGTTCTTATCATGGTTTCTTATAATATTAGGGGAGGGTCCTAGCAATGTTGTAGACGGAAAGGGGAAGGGGATAGCCAGGGAGGTCGACACCGACCAAATGGACCAATTGAAGCACATATGTTATTTTGGCAATCCAACTGATGTAACTCCAACAAGGAAGACTCTCCTATAAGATATCTCAACAGGTTTATCCTCCAAGAGTCGGTTATATGTCTGCATAATAAAAAACGTGATCATCAACAAGAAGTCGGTGGTAAGTTATTTGCACATGTACGTTGGTCTATACAAATAGCCTTCTCTAATAGCTTTGTTTAATTTTTTTAATAGTACTTTTCAATGCAGTACTATGAAAAGTATATCACACCTCATCTACACGACCAGATCACCGAGATTCAGGTGGCAGCAACAGGGTCTGACACGGTCCCAATTGCGGTGAATAAAGGGATGGATGGACGGTCCTATCTAACTAAAGGTTTTGGGAAATTTCTTAGCAACAGCTCATTAGAAGTTGGCACTGTGGGTGTCTTCCATTTCAACATTATTACTAATGGCATTGAGGTTGTGATGTATGTATTGTAAACTTGGGGTATGATACAATATTAGGTTATAAATCTTTTGTGATGAATTATCTGTATTTCGTGATACATTTGATGTGATATGTTGGCTGCCAAATCAATCATGGCTTTAATTCAGGTTGCAGCCTAAAAAATGTCTGTGATGTGTTTTGGAATGTTTGATATGTTGGCTGCCAATTCATAGCTTTGATTCAGGCTGCAGCCTAAAAACTATTATTTTTTTCAAAATGACCATAGCATTAGTGACGGGTAATAATAATCAACCATCACTAAAGGATCATTTAGTGACGGGTAACAATGGTACGCGCCACTAAAGGTTGATCTATACCCGTGAGACTCCCCTACATCATCAGTGATGGGTTTTAGCTATGCCCATCACTAAAGGCCCCTACATCATTAGTGACGGGTTTTAGCTATACCCGTCACTAAAGGCCCCTACATCATCAGTGACAGATGGTCACTACCACTCGTCACTGATGACTCCTCCCTCTTATAAATAGGCGGGTAACCAAAGTGAATCGTCAAGCTTTCATTTCACACAACCCTAACACTAACTCCCACCGTCGTCATCGCCTTCATTGTGCTCTTTGCTGCTCTTGGCCACATGTATCGTTGGCCGTGGGACCTGCATCATCGGTGCGTGTGGACGCCCTACTCGCCGCCACCTTGGTTGAATCCTCCTTGTCCTCCTCATAAGGTCATCCTCCTCCTCCCCATCCGAATGCACCATCCGTTGTTGCTAACTTTGTTTTTATTATTACAAGGTAAACTGACATACTATTTTTAGCCAATTTTTCCGAGATAATTGATAATCTTAGCCAATTTCTTCGAGATAACACACTCGAAGTTGGAATGACTATTCACGGTGGTGCTCCTTTCCGGACGCTGCCATGGTGCTCCTGCTACTACCCACTGGGCTTCTGTTCAAGTTGTCCATGGTGGTGGTGGTGGAATCTTCGATAGTGATAGGATACTATCCAAGATCTTAATATCGCTATAGGTTAGCTGTTAGCTATTCAAAAGCCATAAAACCATCTTGTATCACTATTGGCGCAAAGGATTACGCTAACAGGTTCTATAAGAACAAGAACTGACAAACGAAATGTTTGTGAATGAGGACTATCTCAAGCCTCCGAATAGGATAATAGCTCGGAATAGTTCGGAGTGTGTATTGAATATCTGAATATTCAATGCCTCTTACAGGGCGATAAGGGGGTATTTATAGGTAAAATATCTAAGGAAAAGAACTTTTTACCCCTTAATTACAACCAATATAGTGGATACTATTTCGGTATCCCTTATAGGGTTAATATGGTAAAACATGCTCGAAGGATGTTGATAAAGAAGACGTCCCATCCTTCCGGTTGTTTTCCACTCCGAAGGGGAAGCCTTTCGGAGGATCTCTTCGGACCAGAGCCTAGATAGACCCTTCGGCTTCGAGCCCTTCAGTTTGGAGGGGTTCTTGGGCTCTGAGATTAAGAATTGCATTTATCTTCATTGTATAATATATTTGCTTGGAATCTTGGAGGATCATGGGGATGAAGTATTTTCCCCCCAAAAGTAGCACCTCGAATACGCTTCTCCGGATAGCCTGTACAGCAAGGAGAGCAGTATACGCAAGAAATATTTTCATGCTCAGGACCTTAGAAAGAATGTTAGGTATTATAACCGTTCGAAGCATCCTTGGTGTCGGAGATGCATCAAATCCAGGCTTCGAAGTTTGACCTCCATCATATGATTGCTCCGAAGGAAATTGAAGCATTATAATGGCAGTAAATCACAAAGAGTCATTACTTTTGTACCGTTATCCCTCAAATAGCTATTAGGCCTTTCGAGAAAGTAACAACCACAAAAGTTTACCGCGGATTTACATTCTTTCACCCTTTGGCCCCACCTGTCATTGACACGGGCCGAATCTTCAAGGGTGAAAATATGCGTGAATTGTGCCGAACAAGGACGGAGCAGTTATAAAAGAGGAAAGTGATCAGCGGTGAAAAGTGTTTACAAAGCCTTTTCGCTTCAACAATTCCATACTTTCCTCTTTCACCCTTACTCTCCAAAACTCTCGAGTGCTCCACCAATGGCGAGAACAAGTGCAAGAGTGCCTGCAGCATGACGACTTTGGCGCAGCGGCAAGCTTGGGCCTCATCTGCGGCGGCAGCAATGGAGGGAGCTCCAGGGGGCTCCTGGCCCAAGGACCCACGAGTACTTCGCTCACCATCGAAGAAGCCGCTGAAGCAAACCTTCATCCTCGGGCGCTCGACTTGCATGGCGGAGTCCATGGAGGAGGCAGTGAGCGGAAGACTAGGACCGGGGATGAGGACCCGGATCCCCACAGAAGAAGTCATACCTGCGCCGAGGAAAAGAAGTTGTCGTCTTCGAATCCTTCTTCGAATATAGACTCGGACTTCCCACGATAGACTTCTTATCGGAGGTATTGGATATGTTCCATGTTACTCTGCCGCAACTATCTTTCAATGCCATAGCTCGGCCGGCGGTCTTTGAGTTGGCCCTCCAAGCCGAAGGGTGTGAAGGAAGGTCCGAAGAGTTCACGGTGACCCACGAAGCTTCATGTCAACCTAAGTCGCACGATGGGCCCATAGACTCCAAGATGTTGGTGGCCTTCAGGAGTGTTAACTTCCAACTCCGGAAGGGGCACTTGAAGAACTTCCCAGCGAAGGCGGTCAACGACCGGTGGTACTCTGATTGGATACTCCGGTGGTTCTATGCTGAAGTTGGTGAAGACTCCGGCCTTGCGGGGCCCCTGCAAGAGATTTGGTACAGGAGGGAAGTGGAGGTGACCTCGGACTCAAGTCTGCTTTCAACGTGACTTGGGTTACTATCTTCGGTGGCCAAGTCCATGAGCATGAGAGACTTGGCGGAGGAATTCATCGCCCTCCAGATAACTTCGCTCGGGGCCGATTGGCCCATTATTTTCCACAACACTTTGGAGGGAGAGCTTCGAGAGATCGCTTTGAACTCTCTAGGTAACGCTTCGATATCTCCTGCACTTAAATTAGTTTCATAGAATATTTGCAATTTTTCTTAACAGATTGTTACCTTGTTTCAGCGGCTCCGTTGGCGCTGGCTCCGGAGCAAATAGCTCGGGCAGCGGAGAGGGTGCTTGGAGCCCCTACTGTAGTGGAGAAGCAGCGAAGGGTGGAGCTAGTCGGAAGCTGGGAATGCTCCAACCGAGTGTGGAGCGCACTCGAGATTGAAGCCCCTCCTCTTCCAAGCTTTGACGCAACGGGCCCAGTTCCTCAAAAGAGGAAAACTTATATTGGGACCTCCAAGGCCGTGAAGACTCCGGCAAAAAAGGTGGCGCGGAAGGCTAAGCACCCATCTCCTCTGGTGTCTCCACCTTCGTTGGATATTCGAAGCTCTTCTTTGGAGGAGTCCGAAGAGGAGGAGACTTCGGAGGCCCGAATGGGGAGGGAGCTTGAAGCTTTACTCATGGAGGGTGGTGAGGGGGATTCTTGGACTGAAACCGAGGATCCACCTCGGGTTGATGTCGAGGAGGTGCTGGTGGCTGAAGGGGAGGAGGCAGTCCGAACTGAGCCCATAGGGGATCAGAGAGCGGAGCCAGAGGGCTCCGATTCGCTCGTGATGGAAGTGGTGGTGATGGAGGTAAGGGCCTCTACATCAGCCACTCCAACCCAAACTCCAAGGGAGGACATCGAGGAGTACCTCAGATTGTACGAGTATCTGGAGGATCCTGTAATTCTTCCACAAAATTTAGATGGAGGTAAGCCTTCGGTCTTTACTTCTTGATTCATCATACCTGAAATAATTTCATTGTATTGGCAATATCTTTTAGATGATTTGACAAATACCTTATGTTTGTAGATGCTTCAGGGAGCAACATGGCTCCGACCCGAGATGGAGCCTTGGCGGAGGACTTGGCTCCATCTAGGGATGAGGCTCCGGCAGAAGAGGTGGCTCCGGCAACGGAGGCTACTTCCATTGGAGTTGCTTTAGTAGAGGAGGTCACTCCTGCAGAGGGGTCCACTTTGACGGAGAGCGGCACTCCGATGGAAGAGGTGGCTCTGGTGGCTCCTGCAATGGGGAGAGGTAAAGGAAAGTTTTGGCCTCGGCCTCTCTCCTATTTGGTGATGACGCTGTCGGAGTCGATGAATGATCCTTTGGTGGATGCTTCGGAGGAGGATCCCGCCGAAGACGATCAGAGGGCCATGTCCTGGCTTCCGCTGTTAGCTCCATTCTTGGAGCAGCGGATAGGGCTTCGGCCTCTCCTACAGCCCTTGGCCCAGAAGAGCCAAGAGGTTGGCAACTTCGAACTAGTCTTCGCACTAAGCGAAGACAGTGGATCGGAGCTAGACATTTCCCTTGAAAGGGCTACCCTCCAGGTATGTGAAAGACATAGTATATATTTAATTTATTATAATTACACCATACTTACTTTGCTTTTTGCAGCAATTTGTTCTTGCTAGATCAGCGGAGACTTCCAACGAGCTCGAATTTAATCGGCTCAAAAGGAAGGTTACATCACTCTAGGCGGCTCTTAAGGGCTCCGAAGACAAGTCAAGACAACTGGAGGAAAAACTCCTCAAAGAGCAGAGGCCGAAGGCCATTGCAGAGGAGGCGCTTCGAGCGGAGAAACATGCTCAAGCGGGCCTGGTGTCTTCAATTAAGGAGCTTCAAGCAGAGCGAGTGGTGCTCAAAGCTGAAGTCGACAAGCTTCGAGTAGCGGAGGTGACTTCTGGGGCCGAGCTTGTGCGGCTCCGAGAAGCGCTCTAGCAAGCGTTGTATCAAAAGAATTATTTGATAACGAAGACTGTTGAGCTCTCCACCATCGCAAACCGACATGACAAGGGTCGAGGTGAAGCACAACGAGGTGGCTGATCAGACCATGGACACCCTCTGGGGTGTTCTGGAATATTTTGGAACAGTCTGCCCATCTTCCTCATCCGTGATAGATGAACCTCTTGGTCATAAACTCAAGATGATCCAAGCGGCAGACAAGATGATGAAGGGCTTTGGTACTCACTATGGAGAAATCTCCGGACAAGTAGACAGGATCAGAGTCCTTTGTCACCTCGAAGCCAATCGGGGTCTCCATTGCTCCGGTGAAGGGTTCAACGTCTGTAAGCTTTGCTGACAAAGGCTTGTTGCAACCATCGCTGGATGTCGCCTTAGCTTGGGAAGCTTTCCAGGCAACCTGGAAAGTAGATAGCGAATCTGCGGCCAAGGCATGGATCGACGAAGCCCATCGGTAGAGGCAAGCACAGATGAGGCCTCTGGTTCCTCCTCCACAAACTGCTCTGCCTCTGGACTTGAAGGTCTATCTTCTTAGGGCACTTTTGCTATGTAAAAATACTTTGTAATGTTCTTTTTTCTTTAATGAATGAAAAGTCTTTATTTGGATGTTTGTTTTTAGTTTTTGCTGTATGCTTTGGATTTTGATCTCGAAGTATTAGAACTTGATGAAGGGCATCACCAATAGTGGGCTATTCTTGAGAGCTTAAGGCCTTATAGGCGCCCTCAATTCTCCGTTCCTCAGGGGGAGCATGGAGAGATAGCACCCGATGTTTGTAGTGAAGTCCTCTCTTACATCAAAGAAGAAGATAAAGTAATAATGTCTTCGTCTTCAAAGTATGTAGATTGGTCTTATTCGGAGCATCAAGTCGAGGATCCAGCAGAGGTTAGCTCTGAACGACTTCTAACTTGGGCCAAACTTCAGGAAGAGTAGAGAGTCTGGAGAGCTTCGCAAAAGGGCAATCGAACTCGAACCAAAAGGAATGTTTTAAAAACTCCAGGCTCCAAAGACTGAGATGGTCCTAGAAGTAGCTCTAGGGGTTGGAGAGGCATTCGCTTCTTCTTAGGCTTAGATACTATTTTTTCATGATTATGATATTTTGTAATGTGATTTAACCAAGAAATATAATTTTTTGAGAAGCATCATTTGATTGTGCCTTATTCCCCTACTCCTCTTTGTGGGTGGGTGGCCTTATGCAATGCAATAGGGCCGGTCACGCACAACGCCCGACATATTAAAGCCGAGGCTTCGCAAATAATACTTGATAATCACAAATTCTACTTTTTCGTAGATTTCTTTGAACTGTATGTTCGTATCATGGTATCTTACCTAATAGAGGTAGAGTAGGCGATGCATTAAACTAATGGTTCGATGCCGAAAAATGGTCAATATGGACTTGATAGGGACCTTCGAACTTATAAATTAGAGCCTCGAAATTGGTCACTTAGGACTCTTGATGGGTTTCATTTGGCATGGGCCTTTAAACCTTATAGTGTGGTCACCTTCGACTCTTTTTAGATGCTTCGAACCCAGAGGATCGGGATCTATTTGTTTAAAGTCCTTAGACTCTTCTACGGATGCTATCAAGCCGATCGCTCAGAATCCGTAGGGTTTGGCCACCTTCGGCTCTTTTTTAGATGCTTCGAACCCGGAGGATCAGAATCTATTTGTTTAAAGTCCTTAGACTCTTCTACGAATGCTATCAAGCCAGTGGCTCGGAATCTGTAGGTTTTGGCCACCTTCGGCTATTTTACGAATGCTCTGAACCGGTGGTTCGGACTCTGTGATTTTATAGTCCTTAGACTCTTCTACGGATGCTATCAAGCCAGTGGCTTGGAATCCATAGGTTTTGGCCACCTTCGGCTCTTTTACAAATGCTCCAAACCGGTGGTTCGGACTCCGTGATTTTATAGTCATTAGACTCTTCTACGGATGCTATCAAGCAGTGGCTCGGAATCCATAGGGTTTGGCCACCTTTGGTTCTTTTACGGAAGCTCTGTACCAATGGTTCGAAGGCCGTTTATTGGGTTCTGATGAATGATGCTTACCTCCACAAGCATCTCCTTTCCCCTGATGCATCCATCTAGGGTAGGGAATATTGAGGGGTAAGCATAATTCGAACCTCAAGCTTTTATTCATTTAGAAAGGTACTTTACAATTCATTATAAGGAGCCCCTAAGCGTAAAAACATTTAAGGTGCTCCACATGCCATGCATGCTCTAACTCTTTCCCTTCTAAATTTGCTAATTGAAAAGATCTAGGGCGCCCTGTGTCAGGCCCCAATTTAATAAAACCTGGAATTTATTGAAATTCCAGAGAAAATCAATAAATACAAGACGTTCATCACACGACTGCGTACAATACGCCAATAAATCATGGTCCGTAGACCATATTAATACAAAAGAGTTAAATAAAAGAGAAACTAGTAAAATAAATCCTCTAGATGAACGCCTTCTTCCAGTCTCGTGCCTTGACTGGGTCGCTACTCCAGACCTTCGCCCTCCTCGTAGACTGCCTCTGGTGGTGTAAGTCAACGGGGATGAGTACAATCGTACTTAGCAAGCCACCAAATGCAATTATAATGCAAGGTAATAACAAGGAAGGTAGTGGCTTACTTTTGCGGAAAATCACAATTTGTAAAGCAATTAATGTAATCAAGTTATTATTGTAGAAAAGTAAACATGAGTCATGCATCATCTTTCGTCATCTTCTACCTCGAGGGGTACAGTCAGCCCACCCTCGCTCAACAGTCCTTACATGCAATGAATATCACATACATTCACATAATAGTAAACTAA
Source organism: Zizania palustris (assembly GCA_019279435.1). NCBI lineage: Eukaryota > Viridiplantae > Streptophyta > Magnoliopsida > Poales > Poaceae > Zizania > Zizania palustris. The sequence continues at coordinate 17,211,053 of JAAALK010000081.1, forward strand.
CTGCGAGAGGTCACACAACCCGCCCTTGACCGTGGGCTCGGCTTTTCGAAAAGATTTAAACTCTGATCAGAGGTGTACTACTGTACCCACAAGGCACTCATTTCCCGCACACCGCAGTGTGTTAAATGACTCCTGTCTCGAGAAGCTCGTGCCAAAACCTTCAGCATGGAACGCACCAATTGATAACACCCTCTTATAGGTTTCGTATGGTTTCCCAGTCACTTCGGGCCACGCCATACCCCCCTTGAGCCACGTCGGTACAAGTCACCCGTAGGCTTGCCCCTTGTACCCCTCCACTATGGTGTTCCAAGTTGGTACGATCCATACCTCCAGTTAGGACTTACCCACTAGACTTGTGGTTAGTACGGAAGTGCTTTGCAACGGATCCCGCAGACCGGTCCTTATAGTGCCCCGGGTGCGACCAACCAATGCCCGAGCTTGCACCCGGAACCCACCATACTTATAACATAGCCAACTCCAACAGAATCCAGAGACAAGAATAACGGGGTAAATACATATAATAGAATCCATCTATCTACGACTCATTCTTTTATCCTATAGCAGTTGTGCCGGTACATTGGACACTAGCTAATATAATATTGTAGAGTGACAAGGAGTTCAGGCTCAATAAGCATGGCTTGGGTTTACACACAAGGACGGGGATCTAATAAATATAATGTAGGTCTTGATAACAGACTAATGCAATATTCAATTCCTATGAGTTATAGCGGTAATTATGAAAAACTGGGCTCAATGATGATCAACTATTTCCATAGGAGGGTTCTGTGACTTGCCTTGATCCGCGAATGGTGAAGGTGGAATCTCGGGATAAGACTCCAGATCGTCGACGGCGGTGTAGTCTTCTTGACACGGAAAAGTAAATACGACATTCAATAAATGATCCAAAAATCAACCATACATGCATACATGTTTTTGGTTAGATTAGATAAAGAAGATAGAGTCTTAAATTTTTAGGGAGTTGTTACATAAATATTTAAGATTAACTTTTAATGAGATTTCTGGATTTTATAAATTTATATAAGTATTTTTCTAAGGGGGTTTTTATTTTCCCTTTTTAGAGATGAAGTAAAAAGGTATAAAACGGCCTTAATATTTTTATTGCAGTAAAAAGAGTGAAATTAAGTTATAAGGTCTCCTGAAGTTATTATATAAGTTTTTATGATATTTTTATAAAGTGCTTAGCTTTTATTATATGAATTACTTAATTATCCTAAAAGGGATTTTTGCAATATTATTTAATAGACTAGAATGGGAAAAATAAACATTCTATTCTTATGGTATTAATAATAGTGGAATGGAGTAATTAGGTCCTATGAAATTAATATATAAATTTTTAAGGGTTTTTCTGAATTATTTAAAATTAAATCCTAAAGGGGACTTTTCTTTATCATTTAATAAACTTATTGTTTTTATTGCATGAAAGTGTAGATAATAAAAAGACAAATTTTCCAGAATTGAAATGGTCAAATTTGGAGTTAATTTGAGCAAGATATGAATTTTGGAAGTTTAAACTATTTTCTGGATTTTCTTTTAAACAGAAAACAGGCTTGGGTCCATGGTGAACCAGGCCCACCATGGACCTACGCACTGTGCGCGTGGTCCGGCCTAATCTGGATTGTCCTATCCAGATCGGGTGGCCGACAGCGAGGCGGGGCACTTAAGTGACGATGAACGGCTGAGATGCATATATACGGGTCAACCGCGGGTCAAACACATCCGAGTGCTCGGTTCTAGGATTTAATCCTGGCCGTTCACTGCAGATCAAGCGGCTGCGGTCCCATCCGGCACGGCACGCGGCGAAGGGGCAAGGTACCCCTTCTTCTCCGGCGACGGTGGCGCACGGGTGCGGGCGGGGCGACGGTGGCGAGGGCCCTAATCCCTATTTCTCGACAGAAATGGAAAGAGGAGGGGGAGAGGGTCACAACCGTACCGGAGTTGGCGGGAAAGGGTGACCGGCGGCGACCCGACGACGAGAGGAGGCGGCGGGGCTCCTCGGGATCGATGGTGATGGTGAGCTCCGGCAGTCTTTAAGGCCAACGGGGAGGTGGCTGAGGACGGGCAGTCTTCGGTGGTGCTATAGGTGCCGGCGACGAGGTTGGTGGCGGCTCGGAGCACCGGCAAGGCCTTGCCAGAGCCGAAGCAAGGGGAATGCGTCGGCGGCGGTTCTTATAGCGTCGGCGGCGGTGAAGTTTGGAAGGGTAAACAGGGGAAACCCGAGGGCTTCCAAAATTGGCGCCGGCGAGGTTTCCGTCCGCACGGAAACCTTCCAATTTGCGCCGAAAACGCGTTGGTTCATAGTGGCATGGGATCGCCGGTGAATAGGGAAGGGGGTCCCGCGCTTGGTTTAGTGAATCCGGTCGGCCGGCGACGGATTTGGCAGGGGGGCGCCGGAATTGGAAGGGGGGATCCCCTTCCTTCGGGGAAGAAGAACCTGACAGGTGGGGGCCACCTGTCAGCCGGCTCGTGCGAAGGAAAGGGTGTCGACAAGTGGGCCAGGGATGGCAGCGACAGAATAGGGGGTACGAGAGGCTGCCATGCGGGACCGGACGAGCGTGGCGCGCGGGAGAGAGATTAGGAGCACGCCGATAGGCGGGTCCCACCTGTTAGAGGCTCGGGCCATGGACTGGGCTGGGCCGAGGAAGCTTTGAGGGTTGCGGCCCAACAGCTTTAAAAATTGTTTTTCTGATTAAAATAATTCCATCAATTCACATATTTAATTAGAGCTTGAAGCACTATTGCTAAAATTTTGTAAAAATTCACAAAAATATTTCTTGGCCTCTATATTCCACCATAAATTTTCCAGTTTCAAATTTGAAATATTTCTCCCTGATTTGCTTTAATTGGGTCCTTTTAGCCTTTTCTTTAATTAAATAAATCCTTTTTAATTCCTGAAAATTTATTTCCCTCATTTTTATTTTATTTTAATTTTGGGGCTGTTACAATCCTATCCCCCTTACAAAGAATCTCGTCCTCGAGATTCGAAGCGAACCTCGGGGAAACTAGGGGACGGGGCTCTACGGGTGCTCCGGATTAGGAGAAGGTGGTACATCAGAAATAGGTAAAGTGATCTCCGAAACTGGGTTGGTTGAGATCAAATTAGGAGTGTCTTCGGTCGTACCTTGGTTTTCTTGGGCGGAGATGTGATGAACTTGGGTTCGTCCCATCGGGTTTGGAACGGAGGATGACGCCTGCTTGGGGTAGGGGCACATGTTGGAGAAGTGGCCTTCTTGGCGACAGTTGAAGCATACAATCAGGTTGTCGTGCCTGTCTCTCTTGTATCCGGTAGCTTGCACGGGATCTCTTCTGGCTGGTGGTGCTTGGGGTGGGATGCCTGAGCTTGGCCCTCCAAGGGTGGTCCGTGGCTCGACAGAGGTTGGAGCTTGAGGTGGAATCACCGGGCGCGGCTTCGACACCACTACTTGCTGTTGGCGGTAGGCGATCATTCTTCGCTTCTTTAGGTCCACCTTGTTTTGTTCGGTCTCTTGGATAATAGCTTTGTTCACCAATTTCTGAAAATTGGCGAAGTCCCCGGAGACCAACTGAAGGGAGAGCTCGTCCTTCAGTCCCCGAAGAAACTTGGCTTGGCGGGCTGCGTCAGTGCGTACTTCTTCCGGTGCATAACGGGCCAACCGGTTGAATTCATGCAGGTACTCCGTAATGGTCCTGCTTCCTTGATGCAGGTCCCGGAATTCCTGCTGCTTTTGGGCTACCACGCCGTCTGGAATGTGGGCGGCCCGAAAAGCAGTGGTGAGCTCAGCCCATGAAATTTCATGGCCTTCGTGATGAGTCTCTCGGAAATTGTCCCACCATTCCACGGCGGGTCCTTGGAGCTGGTGAGCGGCGAATGCCACTCGCTCCTGCTCGGAACAAGGCAGAAGGTCTAGCTTATCGCCAATGGTCCAAAGCTAGTCTCCTGCCTCCATTGGATTGGTGGTGCTGGAGAATGTTGGGGGCCGAACACGCAGAAACTCTGAGAGTTGAGAGACTGGTGCCGGAGCATGGACGACGGGGCGGAGAGGAGGATTGGGCTGATGTCGATGGAGACGGAACAACTGTGCCTGCTGCTCTTGTATTCAGTTTTGTTGTTGTTGCATTTGAGTAAGCAGCGTGGCGATCAGCTGGTTTTGGTTTGGCATCATCTCCGCTAGTGTGGGATGATTGGCAACGGGGGCCTGCCGTTGGCCGGTTACTCCCCACTAAGGCAAGTTGCCCGAGGTGTTTCCATTGCGCGGGGCTTCAGATCCTTGGTCGTTGGCCATCCTGGAGTTGAAGGGTTCAGAAAGAAGGTGCCAAAATTTAAGGGGAACTGCTATTGATTTTATTGCTCAAAATGAATATTAGACCTAGATGCTTACATCTTTTATTTTAATCTCTTATTAAATTTTACACTCATGCCTTATATTCTGACATGAGCGGCACTACAAACAAAACAATCAAATAGAAACAAACAATCGTAATCTACGTCTAAGGAAGCTCGGGGGACGACTCGATCACGGGCTCGGCGAAGGGGGGCGGTGCAGGGGTGGTGGAGCTGGAGGGTCCGGTGGGAGGTGCACTGTGGGAAATCCTCTTGGGCTTCACTATGGGAACCCGAAGTGATTTCCGCTTGCGGGGTGGAAGAGGGGCGACCTCCTCGAGATCCTTTTTCAGTTCCTTAAGCTGATGGCGAAGCTGTGTGGTGACGATGGCGCCCTGGCGTAGAAGCTCGTTCTGACGCCTCAACTCCTCCACCTCGGTGATCAGATGAATGTTCTGCTGAACCTGGCGATGAAGATCAGCGTTCTCGCGGTTCAGGTTCTCCGACGAGTGGTGGTAGAAGCCAATGGTGTCGTGCTGGCTATCTGCGTCGAGGACGGCCTCCGTGTGAAGATTGTCCATAGCCTCCAAAAGTCTCATGGTGCGGGCGATGGTGGAGTTGTTCTGAGTGAGGGAGCTGATGTAGATACTGCGGTGACTCCCTGGTGTGCGCATAGGCATGAAGCGGTAGACGGTGTCGCGGAGGTGGCAGTCGTAAACTAGTCGAAGTTCGGTGAGGGCCTGAAGTGCGGCGCGCTGGCTGGCCACCATGAACGAAGGTCCTCCGACTCCATGGGTGTAGAAGGGAGGCTGCGTGGAGGAGGAGCGGATGATGACCGTGACCTCGAAGTAGCTCTTGCTTGCATCGGGAAAGATCTCGTGGAACGCGGGCTCATGGGTGAATCCAAGGAAGTCGACGAGCACGCGAAGCTCTCGGATGAATCCGGCCTCATCGCGGAGAGTTCCACTCATGGTATGGACCGGCATCTATAAAAGAGAGGAAATTTTTGTGAAAACTTTGGAAGAGGAGAGGGTAAGTAGTTTTGTAAGAAAATATGGTTAATATAAGTCCTAGGGTCAGGTCTATTTGGCTTCCTACAGTCAAGTCGACTCTGATACCATCTTGTCATGCCCCGATTTAATAAAACCGGGAATTTATTGAAATTCCAGAGAAAATCAATAAATACAAGACGTTCATCACACGACTGCGTACAATACGTCAATCAATCATGGTTCATAGAACATATTAATACAAAAGAGTCAAATAAAAGAGAAACTAGTAAAATAAATCCTCTAGATGAACGCCTTCTTCCAGTCTCGTGCCTTGACTGGGTCGCTACTCCAGACCTTCGCCCTCCTCGTAGTAGACTGCCTCTGGTGGTGTAAGTCAATGGGGGTGAGTACAATCGTAATCAGCAAGCCACCGAATGCAATTATAATGCAAGGTAATAACAAGGAAGGTAGTGGCTTACTTTTGCAGAAAAGCACAATTTGTAAAGCAATTAATGTAATCAAGTTATTATTGCAGAAAAGTAAACATGAGTCATGCATCATCTTTTGTCATCTTCTACCTCGAGGGGTACAGTCAGCCCACCCTCGCTCAACAGTCCTTACATGCAATGAATATCACATACATTCACATAATAGTAAACTAACTGTGAGAGGTCACACAACCCGCCCTTGACCATGGGCTCGGCTTTTCGAAAAGGTTTAAACTTTGATCAGAGGTGTACTACTGTACCCACAAGGCACTCATTTCCCGCACACCGCAATGTGTTAAATGACTCCTGTCACGAGAAGCTCATGCCAAAACCTTCAGCATGGAACGCACCAATTGATTACACCCTCTTATAGGTTTCATATGGTTTCCCAGTCACTTCGGGCCACGCCATACCCCCCCCCCTTGAGCCACGTCGGTACAAGTCACCCGCAGGATTGCCCCTTGTACCCCTCCACTATGGTGTTCCAAGTTGGTATGATCCATACCTCCAGTTAGGACTTACCCACTAGACTTGTGGTTAGTACGGAAGTGCTTTGCAACAGATCCCGCAGACCGGTCCTTATAGTGGCCCGGGTGCGACCATCCAATGCCCGAGCTTGCACCCGGAACCCACCATACTTATAACATAGCAAACTCCAACAGAATCTAGAGACAAGAATAACGGGGTAAATACATATAGTAGAATCCATCTATCTACGACTCATTCTTTTATCCTATAGCAGTTGTGTCAGTACATTGGATACTAGCTAATATAATATTGTAGAGTGACAAGGAGTTCAGGCTCAATAAGCATGGCTTGGGTTTACACACAAGGACAGGGATCTAATAAAGATAATGTAGGTCTTGATAATAGACTAATGCAATATTCAATTCCTATGAGTTATAGCGGTAATTATGAAAAACTGGGCTCAATGATGATCAACTATTTCCACAGGAGGGTTCTGTGACTTGCCTTGATCCGCGAATGGTGAAGGTGGAATCTCGGGATAAGACTCCGGATCGTCGACGATGGTGTAGTCTTCTTGACACGGAAAAGTAAATACGACATTCAATAAACGATCCAAAAATCAACCATACAGGCATACATGTTTTTGGTTTGACTAGATAAAGAAGATAGAGTCTTAAATTTTTAGGGAGTTGTTACTTAAATATTTAAGATTAACTTTTAATGAGGTTTCTGGATTTTATAAATTGATATAAGTATTTTTATAAGGGGGTTTTTATTTTCCCTTTATAGAGATGAAGTAAAAAGGTATAAAACGGCCTTAATATTTTTATTGCAGTAAAAAGAGTGAAATTAAGTTATTAGGTCTTCTGAAGTTATTAAATAAGTTTTTATGATATTTTTATAAAGTGTTTAGCTTTTATTATATGAATTACTTAATTATCCTAAAAGGGCTTTTTGCAATATTATTTAATAGACTAGAATGGGCAAAATAAACATTCTATTCTTATGGTATTAATAATAGTGGAATGGAGTAATTAGGTCCTCTGAAATTAATATATAAATTTTTAAGGGTTTTTCTGAATTATTTAAAATTAAATCCTAAAGGGGACTTTTCTTTATTATTTAATAAACTTATTGTTTTTATTGCATGAAAGTGTAGAGAATAAACAGAAAAATTTTCCATAATTGAAATGGTAAAATTTGGAGTTAATTTGAGCAAGATATGAATTTTGGAAGTTTAAACTATTTTCTGGATTTTCTTTTAAACAGAAAACAAGCTTGGGACCATGGTGAACCAGGCCCACCATGGACCTGCGCACTGTGCGCGTTGTCCGGCCTGATCTGGACCGTCTGATCCAGATCGGGTGGCCGACAGCGAGGCGGGGCACTTAAGTGACGATGAACGGCTGAGATGCATCTATACCGGTCAACCGCAGGTCAAACACATCCGAGTGCTCGGTTCCAGGATTTAATCCTGGCCGTTCTCTGCAGATCGAGCGGCTGCGGTCCCGTCCAGCATGGCACGCGGCGAAGGGGCAAGGTACCCCTTCTTCTCCGGCGACGGTGGCGCACAGGTGCGGGCGGGGCGACGGTGGCGAGGGCCCTAATCCTTATTTCTCGACAGAAATGGAAAGAGGAGGGGGAGAGGGTCACAACCATACTAGACTTGGCGGGAAAGGGTGACCGGCGGCGACCTGGCGACGAGAGGAGGCGGCGGGGCTCCTCAGGATCGATGGTGACGGCGAGCTCCGGTGGTCTTCAAGGCCAACGGGGAGGTGGCCGAGGACGGGCAGTCTTCAGTGGTGCTATAGGTGCCGGCAATGAGGTTGGTGGTGGCTCGGAGCGCCGGCGAGGGCTTGCCGGAGCCAAAGCAGGGGGAATGCCCAAAATGAAGAAGGCGGCGGCTCGGGATGGGGAGGGCTCAAGGGATTTTGGTGTGGGAGGATTGCGGCGAGCACTGGGGTTCTTATAGCATCGCCGGCGGTGAAGTTTGGAAGGGTAAACGGGGGAAACCCGAGGGATTCCAAAATTGGCGCCGGGGAGGTTTCCATCCGCACGGAAACCTTCCAATTTGTGCTAGAACCACGTTGGTTCATAGTGGCATGGGATCGCCGGTGAATAGGGAAGAGGGTCTCGCGCTTGGTTTAGTGAATCTAGCCGGCTAGTGGCGGATTTGGCAGGGGGGCACCGGAATTGGAAGGGGGGATCCCCTTCCTTTGGGGAAGAAGAACCTGATAGGTGGGGGCCACCTGTCAGCCGGCTCTTGCGAAGGAAAGGGTGCCGACAAGTGGGCCAGGGATGGCAGCGACAGAAGAGGGGGCGCGAGAGGCTGCCATGCGGGACCGGACGAGCGTGGCGCGTGGGAGAGAGAGTAGGAGCACGCCGACAGGCGGGTCTCACCTGTCAGAGGCTCAGGCGGTGGACTGTGCTGGGTCGAGGAAGCTTTGAGGGTTGCGGCCCAACAGCTTTAAAAATTGTTTTTCAGATTAAAATAATTCCATAAATTCAAATATTTAATTAGAGCTTGAAGCACTGTTGCTAAAATTTTGTAAAAATTCTCAAAAATATTTCTTGGCCTCTAGATTCCACCATAAATTTTCCAGTTTCAAATTTGAAATATTTCTCCCTGATTTGCTTTAATTGGGTCCTTTTAGCCTTTTCTTTAATTAAATAAATCCTTTTTAATTCCTGAAAATTTATTTCCCTCATTTTTATTTTATTTTAATTCTGGGTCTATTACACCCTGAGTGTAGGATAATATATGGTCCTTCCCATTTGTTTCCTAATTTCCCCGGAGCACTTACACTTCGCAGTACCAAATGACTCGGCTTAAGTTCATTAACTTTTACCTTCGGATCATACCATTTCTTCGGCTGGTCTTGGTATTTTGTCAAATTGACGATAGCTCAAAGCCTCGTTTCTTCAAACAAGTAAAGCAAAGTGTTCCTTTCATATTTATCTTCTGGCTCCGTTGTGCGGAGAGATCCACCTTTTAGCTCCGTTGGAGTTATGGCCTTGTCTCCGAACAACAACCTGAATGGGGTAAAACCTGTAGACCTAACTTGAGTGGTCCGAATGGACCATAAAATCTTAGGAAGCTCTTTGGTCCACAGCCCTTTTGCCAACCCTACAATCCTCCGATTTAAGCCAGACAGAATATTTCCATTGGCCCGCTCCACGGCTCCGTTGGATTGGGGATGATGGATGTCTGCAAAGCAAATTTTAATGCCCAGCCCTTCGCAGAATTCTCTAAATGGTTCGGCATCGAATTGGGTGCCATTATCAATTGTCAACTCTTTAGGCACTCCGAACCTGCAAATAATGTTTTTCTAGAAGAAATTTTGCACATTTTTCGAAGTGATAGAAGTTAAAGGTTCGGCTTCGACCCATTTAGAAAAGTGTTCAATTGCCACCATCACGAACTTCAAGCTGCCCTTTGCCATTGGGAAAGGACTGATGAGATCCATTCCCCATCATGCCATTGGCCATACTAGAGCAATCACTTGGAGGGGTGTTGAAGGACGATGGCTTTGTCTTCCCATCCATTGGCACCCTTGACAGGTTCAGACCAATGATTCTGCACCTGCTACAATTGTTGGCCAATAAAGCCCTTGGCGAAGTGTTTTGTTTGCTAAAGCCCGAGGGGCTAAGTGGCTACCACATAAGCCTTCATGGATTTATCGAAATATATCTTGGCCTTCGGGTTGCGAGATGCATCGGAGTAGAGGAGAACAGACTTTGGCTTTGTATAGCATTCCATTGACAAGCTTATAATTCTGGACCCTTGACTGTAACCTTTGCAATTATGGGCCTTCGAGTGAACTTGCTTTGTTCTGCAAAAAGTCTAATATTAGGCTCCGTCAATCAGTGATTGGTATGCAAAGTACTTCTACGGAGGGTGGCTGAGGCACAGAAGGTTTGATAAGCTCTTCATAAAAAGCCCCTTGTGGGACATCCAATGCTCTGGTAGTAGCCTTCGCTAGGATGTTTGCCTAATGATTATCTTCTCGTGCGATGCTCCGGATGGAAATCCCTTTGAATAATGCCTCCGTCTTGTGAATTTCTTATAAGTACTTCGCAAGATGTGGATGTCGAGCCTAGAATCTTTTGTCAACATGCCCTGCAATGACCCGAGTGGCGCCAAGTGTGCGTGCTTTGTGGAGACCAAGCAGGATTCCTTTGTACTTTACAATATTGTTAGTGGACTTAAAGTTGAGCCTTGCAGAGTACATTGCTTTCTATCCTAAAGGTGAAATTATCACAGCTCCGGCACCAGCTCCGGATGCTTGAAATGCTCCGTCAAAGTACACCATCCAGGCTCCTTCGCATGATTCTTTCGGAGACCATACTGCGGATGGAGTCAATTCTGCAACAAAGTCAGCCACAACTTGACACTTAATGGTTGTTCTTGCGGTGAAGGAAATGCCAAAGGGGCTATCTCGACAGCCCATTTTCCAATTCTCCACCTGGAGTCTTTGCTCTGGAGCATATCGCCAAGGGGATACGATGTAGGGACAATTACATTGTGTGCTAAAAATTAATGCCTTAGCTTTCGCGAGGCCATTACCAAAGCATACGTGAAATTCTCAAGCTCGAAGTACCGTGTTTTTGCTCCAGACAAGGCTTCTAAAATGAAATACACTGGGTTCTGCACCAGTTTTCCATTTAGCTCTATCTCTCTGACAAGCACTGCGCTGACTGCGGAGCCTGTTGCTGCAAGATATAGGAGGAGATTTTTCTCTGCAAGGGGCACATTAAGCGTTGATATATTTCCAAGGAAGTCCTTCATTTCGTCGAAGATCTTCTGGCACTCTGGCATCCAATTGAAATTTTCGGATCCTTTTAATGCTTTGAAAATTGGGAGGCTTCGCTCCGCTGATCTGGCCAGGAATCTGTTGAGAGCTCCGAGGCGTCCGGCCAACTTCTGAACTTGCTTCAAATTTTCAGGCGGAGCCATCCTTTGTAGTGCACTTATCTGCGTCGGGCTAGCTTCGATCCCTCTGCTCGAAACTAAGTACCCTAGCAACTTTCCTACTTGAGCTCAAAAATATATTTCTCAGGTTTGAGGTGAACTCCACATGCTCGGAGGCTCTCAAAAGTTTCTGCTAAGTCTAGACTATGTTGATGCTTTAAAGCCCTCTTTATTACAATGTCATCCATATAGGCTTCAACATTTTGGCCTATTTGGTGACCTAGAGCTTTAGCAATGAGACGTGAAAAAGTTGCCCCGGCATTTCTCAAGCTGAAGGGCATTCAGACATAACCAAATACTCTAGAAGGGTTATAAAGCTCGTCTTGGCTTCATCTTCGCGTTTCAGCCATATTTGATGGTAACCAGAGTATGCATCAAGGAAACTCAGGAGCTCGGAGCCAGCCGTAGAGTCAACAAGTTGATCAATGCAGGGCATGGGGTAGGGGTCTCGTGGGCATGTTTTATTCAGAGATGTGAAGTCAATGCACATGCACCACTTGTGGGAGCCCTTTTTCTTGACGAAGACAGGATTTGCTAACCACTCCGTGTGGGCCACCTCCCTAATGATTCCGCCTCTTAAAAACTTTTCCACCTCCTCTTTAGCGAGGTCTGCTCTCTATGTTGACATCTTGTGGAGCCCTTGGCGAATGGGTTGAACCTTAGGGTTGACGAGTAAGGTATGCTCGATAATGCTCTGGTCAACACAAGGGATATCTTCGTCTGACCAGGCGAAGACATCCAAATTTCTCGAACCACTTCTTCTAACAAAGTGGCGATCCGAAGGTAACCCCTTGCCAAATTGAATGGGGTATTCCCTGCCTTCTTTGACAATGATCCTCATGACTACATCACCTTCTGGGCTTGACTTGAGGGAAGGGTTCTTTGGAGGGTCCTGGGACCCCAAAGCTTCCTTCGAGTGCTCTTGCACATTGTTTACCTGCCGAGGATCGAGAGGTGGGCCATGGTCGTATTCTGCACTTCGAGCTGCAGCTTGATCTCCAAGGATCGTAAGGACTCCTCCTTGCATGGGAATTTTGAGGCACAAATAATTGTGGTACGCCACGGCTCCAAATTGATTCAGCATTCCTCTTTCGAAGATTGCGTTGTAGGCGTACGGGGCATTGACAATGTCAAAGATGACCTCTTCGACTCTGGATAGGGGCCCCTCTCCAAAAGCAACCTCGAGGCCTATTTGGCTGAGGGCCTCGAGAGGAGGGCCTACGAAGCCTTGGAGTGGGCGAGCTGCTGGAAGTAGATGCCTTCGGGGAATGCACATTTGATCAAAAGCTTTGACGAAGAGTATGTCAGTGGAGCTTCCATCGTCGACTAGTACCCTTTGGACTTCCACCCCTGCCACATCAGCTGAAATGATGAGGGGGTTAGCATGGGGAAACTTCACCCCTGCAGCATCATTGGCAGAGAATGATATGGGTACATGGGACCACTCAGGCATTTTTGCAGCCGAGTTTGAAGTCCCTATATGTCCTACTTCACGAACATAATCTCTCCGTTGATGCTTTGACATATTTCCGAGGGTCCCTCCTCCGGAGATGGGTAGGACTACTCGTTTGCCATGATCCTGAAGGTTTTCTTGCTTTGGTGGCGGCATAATGTTGGCCATTGGAGGTTGCATAGGGGCTTCAGAATTGCCTGCATGTCCGACAGCTTGCACGGGCTCCGGCCGTGCTACTAGAGGGGCTCAGTTTGTAGTGCTTCGACCCGAGTTTCTCCAAAGACACTCGCTCCAGAGAGTTAGTATGGACTTGTAATCCTTGGTGGCATGGCTTCTATTTTCGCCAAGCACACAATAAAAGAAGGTCTGGCTTTGGCCAGCTGACTTCTCTAGTGGCCTCGAGCCAATAGCTTTATTGCCCTGAGCCTGTTGATAGTTGGAAGGCATTTTTGGAGAAGAGGGGGCAATATTCAATACTTCAGAGCGAGGGTGCTTCCTTCCTCTTCTCTGATCGTGAGAATGGTTATTGAAGGGGGCCTATAGAGGACTCAGAGCCCTTGGCTCCATCTTGACTTTTTGGGGGAGGGTTGGTATGGACGAAGCAGTCCTCCGAAGACACCCTTCTTCTGATTTGGCATACTACTTGAAGTATGCCATCAACTGTGCCACTAAAGACATCGACTTTCGGTGAAGTTTGCTTAGGAGATCGGGATTCATTACACCTTCACGCGCCGCATCCACAATAGATGATGTGGACAGCCCCTTGATCTGGGACTTGGTGTGGGCGAAGTGTGTGAAGTATTCTCGAAGAGTTTCTCCTGCCTGATGTTTCACCTGAAAAAGGCTTCTAGTAGACATCGAGGCTACGAAGGTCCCCTAGAAGTTACTCACGAATTTCTTCTTTAATTGTTCCCGTGACTTAATTGATCTTGGCTTTAGAGATCAGAACCAACGAAGGGCTATGCCTTCTAACACAAAGGGGAAACACTTTGCCATCGTATTTCAAACCCCTCCGCTAGCTTCTATTGCAAGAGCGTAAGAGCAAGAGAATTCCCCGGGGTGCGGTAGAGACTCTTCGTCGAAGGAGGCATTCTCAGTGCTCGCTCGGACTTGGGGAGCTTCAGGATAGTAATCGGGGTCGTTGTCTTGATGCATCTCCAAAGCGATAGGGTTGTCCTGAGGACGAAGCCTGTCCGCGGCCTCCTGCCTCCATCTTTCCACCTCCGCCTGAAGTTGGGCCATCTGAGCTTCCACGTCTTTAGGGAGGTTCTCGCTTCCTCCGGAGGGGTCCTCCAGGTCTCAGGAACTGGCATAGTCAATTCAGAGCACCGATGAAGCTGTCCGAGGGGCTCTGGTTGCTCGGGGGTTATTGGCTACTTCAGGAGTTTGGGTATATCTGAAGGTCCTGTCCCGGAGGTCCGAGAGGACCTTTAGAGAGGGTTGGTGGTCAAACTCTGCTTGGGAGGCATGACTTACGAGGCTAAGCAGGGTCCGGAGACCGAGGGCTCCAAACGGTGGTGGAAGGTGAGAAAGGCCTTTGAACTGTACTTGAAGCCCCTTGCCAAAGGGTGCGCGGAATCCTAGGACTCTGAAGCTCCCTTTGTAAACGTACTTCAAAATACAGGCAGTGGCAGAGAACTAGCTTTTAGTACTAAGTTCCCCACGGATGGTGCCAACTATTGGCGCAGCGGATTACGCTAACAGGTTCTATAATACCAAGAACTGACAAACAAAGTATTTGTGAATGCGGACTATCTCAAGCCTCTGAATAGGATAATAGCTCGGAATAGTTTGGAGTGTGTATTGAATATCTGAATATTCGATGCCTCTTACAGGGCGAGAAGGGGGTATTTATAGGTAAAATCTCTAAGGAAAAGACCTTTTTACCCCTTAATTACAACTGACATAGTGGATACTATTTTGGTATCCCTTATAGGGTTAATATGGTAAAACATGCTCGAAGGATGTTGATAAAGCATATGTCCCATCCTTTCGATTGTTTTCCACTCTGAAGGGGAAGCCTTTCGGAGGATCTCTTTGGACCGGAGCTTGGACAGACCCTTCGGCTTCGAGCCCTTCAGTTCGGAGGAGTTCTTGGGCTCCGAGATTAAGACTTGCCTTTATCTTCGTTGTATAATATATTTGCTTAGAATCTTGGAGGATCATGGGGATGAAGTATTTTCCCCCACCAATCACTCTTTGTTTTATCCATTTTCTTCGAGATAATGAGTTAGTAGTTAATATATGTGATACTAATTTGGTAATGAATCCTCTGTGATGAATTGTCTATGATGTGCTTTGGATGTTGCATATGTTGGCTTCCAAATCCTGGTTGTGATTCAGGATGGAACCTACAAATTTATTATTTTTTAAAAAATGACCATATTATTAGTGACGGGTGATAATAATCACCCGTCAGTAATGAGCACATTAGTGACGGGTGTAAAGTACTCCCCGTCACTTAATATGACCTATTCAGGATATAAACTAAAAATAATTATTTTTTAAAATATGACCATAACATTAGTGATAGGTGACATTGGTGACCCGTCCCTAAAGAACACAACAGTGACAGGTGTAAAGTACTCTCCATCACTAAAAGGGGGCATGCCGGACGTGGAAGGGAACTGGAGAAACCCTTTAGTGATGGGTATTTACCTGTCATTAATGATAGGGCTTTACTGACATGATAAGGGTGACGGGATATGTAACACCCCAAATTTTCAATACAATAAAAATATCATTAAATTAATTTTCTTGGAATACATATTTCTGAAAATACTTTAAATACCCTTTTATACCCAATTGAACTACAGCATAGAGTTGATGGCCAAATTAGGAGGTGAAACTTTTTGTATATGATCCTAAGACCAAAATATATTTTTGAGAATTTTTATAGATTTTTACCAACCTTGGAAGTAGCCCTAAGATTTTAATCTATTTTCTGGAATTGTTTTTAATCAGAAATGCTTAGAAACAGTAATGGGCCTCCTCCCCTCCCCTCTCTCTCTCTCGGCCGGCCCAGCCCACTCCCACCCACGCGCGCCTTCTGACCAGTGGAGCCCACCCGTCAGTGACCCCCTCTCCTGTCACGCGCGCACCCGACACCCCGGCCCCACCTGTCGGCGCCAACTGTTCCCTCTCGCGCCCGAGCTCGACCCCACCCATCAGTCGCCACCCTCGCTCGCCCGCGCCCGCCGACCAGTGGCCCCCGCCTGTCAGCTTCATCATCAACCTCGCGCCAGGCCCCCCCTAATCCCGTCGGCGAGAACTTCGCCTCGGATCCCCTCGCCGGCTCCCCCTCCCGTTAAACCGACGCCGGCAATTAACTCCCTGAGGCCCACCGACCATTTAAACACATAAAGGCACGCGTTTAAGCCCCCGGGAACGCAGCGCCATGCATGGTCGAGCCCTCGCCGGCGACTTAAAGCCCTCCCTCGGCTTTCCTTGCATGCGAGCCCCCTCCGACGCCCTATTTAAACCCCCGGCCTACGCCGCGTTCGACCCCCACGCCCACTCGCTTCGAGAACGAACAGAACAGCTGCGATTCGCATTTTAGTGCTCCCCTTCTGCTTCGTCTCCGGCCGCCATTCGCCCTCGCCTCAGACCACCTCCGTCCATGCCCTCGCCACCGTCGTGACCGCAAGGACGACCTCGACCTCGGCCACCCCTCCGCCGACGTCGAACCCCGCCGGAACACCATCGCCGACGAGGAGCCCGAACAGCTTCGTCGTCTACCCTCGCTGCCGACCACTTCCCGTCGACCCCTCGCCTCGCCTAAGGTACCGTCGTGACCGCCGTAGTGCCCTCTTTCCATTTCTAGGCTTAGATAGGACCCTAGCCGCTCGTCGTGGCCCCTGGTCCGCTCGCCGTCGCCGGAGAAGACGCCCGGCACGGGTCGAGTACCCGTGCCGTGTCGGATCTGATCCTGACCGTGCGATCGCGATCGGATGGCGCGTGTGAGCCCACGTACGCGATCTAATCCGCACCGTCGGATCTGGTCAAAGCGTTACGTTTTAATCTCGCGAGTCCATTTCCATTTAAAACCCGCGATCGATCTCGTGCGTCCACGTAGTACCCTTTCGCACGTTTTAATCCTGTCCGTCCATTATAACTTAAGCGCCCCGCCTCGCCTGCGCACGTTGGATCTGGATCCAACGGTCCAGATCGACCCGGTGCACGCGCACAGTGCGCGGGTTCACCGTGGGCCTGGCTCACCGTGGACCCGAGGGGTTTAAAAAATTGACAATGAATTTCAGAAATGCTTTTAAACTTGAAAAATTCATATCTGGCGCATTTGGACTCTAAAAATTGCCATTCCAATTTCAGAAAATTCATAATGTTATTCTCTACATGTTTATGCGATAAAAACAGTAGGTTTACTTTAGACATTTCATGTTTATTTAAATGAACATTCAAATACCCTTAGGTTAAAAATGTAAATTTAAATTATTTAAGATCCAGTAAGGTTTGTGTTTATTTATTTCCTGTTGATATGAACAAACCCCTAAGTTTTCCATGGGACTTTTATTTTTAAATTCATTAGAGGACTTAAAAATGAGAATAACCACTTTTAAAACCCTTTTTCAAAGGACAACACTTCATTTTGATTTCTTTTAAAATTATCTATAAACTGAATTTCAGAACCCTAACAACTTGATTTATTTTTAATCAAACCAACTTAACCCTATGTGATTATTATGTGATGTTATATTGTTTGGTTAAATGTTGTATTCATTTTATTTTACTTTATTATATTAAAAAGACTACGACGCCATCGAGGAGCCGGAGTACTTCCCCGAAGTCCCTCCCTCTCCCTTTGCTGAACAAGGCAAGTCACCAAACCAATCTTTTGATCATATTGAACCCATGTTTGATTAAACTATCGCTAAAACACATAGGTTATATATGCATTAGTCAAATGAACCCTTACAATATATTTATTTAGGATCCCCCGACCTTGATGTGCAACCCAAGCCATGCTCTCTAGCCTAAACTCCTTGTCACCATATGATAAATGCTATTAGCTAGTGTCCAATGTATCGACACGATCGCTATAGGATAAAAATGAGTCGTAGTACATGGTTCTATTATATGATCCCCATTGTTTCTTATCTATGGAATTCTGTCGGTGTTGGAGTTGTGGTTGTGAGTGAATGCATGGTGGGTTCCGGGTGCAAGCTAGGGCATAGGTCGGTAGCACCCGGGGCACTATAAGGACCGGTCTGAGGGATCCGTTGCAATACACTTACGTACTAACCACAAGTCTAGTGGGTAAGTCCTAACTAAGGTATGGATTGTTCCAAACCGAGGCCACCATTTGGAGATGGGTCAAGTTGCACTTGCGGGTGACTTGTACCAATGTGGCGCAAAAGGGGGTGCGACGTTAGCCGGGATGCGGCCCGACGCGCCGGCGAAACCTAGAGCGGGTGGTTATCGCTTGGAACATTTCATGTCGAGGTTTTGGCACGAGTTCCCGTGGTATGGGTCATCTCGTTTGGGATGAGTGCGTGCCTTGTGGGTACAGTAGTACATCTCTGATCAGAGTCTAAAATCTTTTCGAAAAGCCGAGCCCACGGTCAAGGGCGGGTTGCGTGACATCCCCTAGTTAGTTTACTCTGAATATGTATGTGCATGATGGATTGACATGTAAGGACCGTTATGCGAGGAGGTAAAACGTACTCCTCGAGTTAGTTGATGTTATTGATATTCATGTTTACTTTTCCGCCTGACTAAAATGTGATTACACTAAATGCAATAACTGAAACTGTACTTTTCCGCAATGTTAGTCATTACCCTTCCTTGTTTATTATCCTGCATTATTACTTGCATTTGCGGTGGCTTGTTGAGTACTTTTTGTACTCATACCCGTTGGACCCCACAGAGGATGCTTACTATGAAGACGGTCTGGAGTAGCGACCCAGTCGAGAAGAAAGATCCTGAAGAAGATGTTCGTCATGCCGCTTTTTAATTATTTTATTACTGTTTCTACTAAAACTTTGATGTAATAAATATGGTCTGCGTACCATGGATATTGTCGTATGTACGTTGTCGCATGATGAACCTCTTGTATTATTGTTTTTCCTATGAAATTCAATAATGTCTCGATTTGTTAAATCGGGGCGCTACAAGATGGTATCAGAGCCGACTCGACTGTAGGAAGCCAAACAGACCCACTTAGCCATTAGCCATAAGAAATTATTTCTCGAAAATCTACTTTATAAACTTTGTTCCTCTCCTCACTTTATTCAACTTGTTGTTTTGTAGATGCCAGTCTACCAAGTCCACAGCTACTGCCACCACTACGAGGGCTTCGTCCGGGAGCTCCGTATGATGCTCACCTTCCTCGGGTTCCTCTTCGAACCCGAATTCCAAGGAGTGTACCCCAACGAGTTCGCCGGGCCTTGCGACGTCTCCCTCACCGTCCACGGCTCCGGAGAACACCTGCCGCCCTACACCATAGCACTTGGAGGCCCGACTTTCGACGTCGCGTGCCAACGAGTTGCCCTCCAGGCCCTCATGGAGCTGAGGATGATCTACGACGATCGTCTTCAGAACTCGTCCTTCCGGCTTGTGCCGAAGCGTACTCCCGGAGCCCACCGTAGCATCTACCTCGGAGTTCACTCCGTGCGTGATCCGGTCATGGCCCGGCAGTCACGTCTTCTACAGGCTATGGACGATCTCCATACCGAGGCGGTGCTCGACGCCGACGAGCACCATGAGGCGGTTGAGTTCCTTCGTGAAGAAATGAAGAACTTGATCCAGCAGAACGGCGAGCTGCAGCGCAAGATCATGCAGCTGCAGAAGAATATTGCGGAGATGGTTCCCCTTCTTCCAAGGAAGAAGAAGCCCATCCGTGAGCCCCTCCCTCACCCCAAGAGGATCCCGCCACGACCCTCCCCCGCCAAACCCTCCACCAGCGCCCCTACACCATGCCCCGGCCTTCTTCATGAACATGATGACCAATGTATTCATGGAGTTCTTGGATATGTTCATCGTGGTATTCATCGACGATATCCTCGTTTACTCCAAGACCAAGGAAGAACACGAGACTCACCTCCGTCTGACCCTCGGAAAGCTAAGGGAGCAGCAACTGTACGCCAAATACAGCAAATGCGAATTTTGGTCGTCTGAGGTGAAGTTCCTCGGCCATGTTATATCTGCCGGAGGAATAGCAGTGGACCCAACCACCGTTGAAGCGGTAACCAACTGGCTGCAGCCCATGACCGTGACCGAGATCCAGAGTTTTCTCGGATTGGCCGGATACTACCGCCGGTTCATCGAGAATTTTTCCAAGATCGCCAAGCCTATGACCAGACTGTTGCAAAAGGAAGTGAAGTTTGAATGGACCCCCGACTGCGAAGAAAGCTTCCAGACCCTCAAGAAGAAGTTGGTATCATCTCCTATTCTGACGCTGCCAGACATCCGGAAAGACTTCCACGTTTACTGTGATGCCTCTCGTCAAGGATTGGGATGCGTCTTAATGCAAGAAGGGAAGGTGATATCCTACGCCTCCCGACAATTGAGACCGCATGAGCTGAACTACCCCACCCACGACCTGGAACTAGCAGCCGTGGTTCATGCC
The DNA here is from genome assembly GCA_019279435.1 of Zizania palustris. NCBI lineage: Eukaryota > Viridiplantae > Streptophyta > Magnoliopsida > Poales > Poaceae > Zizania > Zizania palustris. The sequence goes on from JAAALK010000081.1 coordinate 17,231,329, forward strand.
TTGAAGATATGGAGACATTACCTTGTGGGGAATCGGTGTGAGGTCTTCACCGACCACAAGAGCCTCAAGTACATATTCACCCAACCAGATCTGAATCTCAGGCAAAGGAGATGGTTGGGACTGATCAAGGATTATGACTTGGGCATCCATTATCATCCAGGCAAGGCCAATGTGGTGGCAGACGCCCTCAGTCGAAAAGGGTACTGCAATGCCATCATGGTTCAGGACCAAGCTCCCTTACTTTACAAGGAGATGGAAAGGCTAAACCTAGGGATCACTACCCGAGCGTACCTCGCTGCCTTGGAGTCTCGGACCATCTTGATAGACCAGATCCAAGAAAGGCAGAAGGAAGACCCGGACATCCTGGAGATCCAGCAGAAAATGAGAAAGGGTAAGGCCCCCGGATTTTCCGAGGAAGAGCGTGGTACCATCTGGTTCGGAAACCGGATCTGCGTACCCGACAAACCTGAGTTGAAGACCCTCATCCTTCAAGAATCCCACGATACTCTATACTCCATCCATCCCGGGAGTACAAAGATGTACCAAGACCTGAAGGAAAAATATTGGTGGGTCAGCATGAAGAGGGAAATAGCTGAGTATGTGGCCAAGTGCGACACATGCCGGCGAGTCAAGGCAGAGCATCAGAGACCTGCTGGACTTCTTCAACCTCTCAAGGTCCCTGAATGGAAGTGGGAAGAGATAGGAATGGACTTCATCACGGGACTGCCCAGAACCCAAGCTGGTCATGATTCTATCTGGGTGATCGTCGATCGACTCACCAAGGTAGCTCACTTCATTCCGGTCAAGACAACTTACACCGTCGCCAAGTTGGCTGAGTTGTATATGACCCGGATCGTGTGCCTTCACGGAGTTCCTAAGAAGATTGTATCTGACCGCGGGAGTCAGTTTACCTCCAAATTTTGGAAGAACCTCCAAGAGGAACTCGGCACCCGGCTAAACTTTAGCACCGCCTATCATCCACAGACTGACGGTCAAACCGAAAGGGTCAACCAGATACAGGAGGATATGCTTAGAGCTTGTGCTCTAGACTTTGGCGGAATGTGGGACAAGAACTTACCATATGCAGAGTTCTCCTACAACAACAGCTATCAAGCCAGCCTGCAAATGTCCCCGTTCGAAGCACTCTATGGACGTAAGTGCAGAACGCCGTTGCTCTGGGATCAAACCGGAGAGTCGCAACTGTTTGGGACTGATCTATTAAGAGAAACTGAAGAGAAGGTTAAGATCATAAGAGACCGATTGAAGGCAGCCCAATCTCGTCAGAAGAGCTATGCCGACAACCGTCGAAGAGATCTAGCCTTTGAGGAGGGCGATTATGTCTACCTCTGAGTCACTCCCCTCCGTGGCACTCAAAGGTTCAACATGAAAGGCAAACTAGCACCCCGCTACGTCGGACCTTTCCAGATCCTCCGACGACAAGGAGAAGTGGCATATCAACTTGAACTGCCTCCATCCTTGGCAGGAGTTCATGATGTGTTCCATGTCTCTCAGCTGAAGAAGTGCCTCCGTGTACCCACCGAGCAAGCCGACCTCCAGCAGCTCAATGTCCAAGAAGACTTGACCTACATAGAGAAGCCCATCAAGATCTTGGAAACCAAGGAGAGAGTAACCAGAAGTCGCGTCGTTCGCTTCTGCAAGGTTCAATGGAACAACCATCCCACCGAAGAAGCCACTTGGGAAAAGGAAGACGAACTGAGAACCCAATACCCCGAGTTATTCGAGTAGCGTTCCAATCTCGAGGACGAGATTCTTGTAAGGGGGATAGGTTTGTAACACCCCAAATTTTCAATACAATAAAAATATTATTAAATTCAATTTCTTGGAATACATATTTCTGAAAATACTATAAATATTCTTTTATACCCAATTGAACTACAGCATAGAGTTGATGGCCAAATTAGGAGGTGAAACTTTTTGTATATGATCCTAAGACCAAAATATATTTTTGAAAATTTTTATAGATTTTTACCAACCTTGGAAGTAGCCCTAAGATTTTAATCTATTTTCTGGAATTATTTTTAATCAGAAATGCTTAGAAACAGTAATGGGCCTCCTCCCCTACCCTCTCTCTCTCTCGGCCAGCCCAGCCCACTCCCACCCGCGCGCGCCTTCTGACCAGTGGAGCCCACCCGTCAGTGACCCCCTCTCCTCTCACGCGCCCACCCGACACCCCGGCCCCACCTGTTGGCGCCAACCGTTCCCTCTCGCGCCTGAGCTCGACCCCACCCGTCAGTCGCCACCCTCGCTCGCCCGCGCCCACCGACCAGTGGCCCCCGCCTGTCAGCTTCGTCATCAACCTCGCGCCAGGCCCCCCCTAATCCCGTCGGCGAGAACTTCGCCTCGGATCCCCTCGCCGGCTCCCCCTCCCGTTAAACCGACGCCGGCAATTAACTCCCTGAGGCCCACCGACCATTTAAACACATAAAGGCACGCGTTTAAGCCCCCGGGAACGCAGCGCCGTGCATGGACGAGCCCTCGTCGGCGACTTAAAGCCCTCCCTCGGCTTTCCTTGCATGTGAGCCCCCTCCGACGCCCTATTTAAACCCCCGGCCTACGCCGCGTTCGACCCCCACGCCCACTCGCTTCGAGAACGAACAGAACACCTGCGATTCGCATTTTAGTGCTCCCCTTCTGCTTCGTCTCCGGCCGCCATTCGCCCTCGCCTCAGACCACCTCCGTCCACGCCCTCGCCACCGTCGTGACCGCAAGGACGACCTCGACCTCGGCCACCCCTCCGCCGACGTCGAAGCCCGCCGGAACACCATCGCCGACGAGGAGCCTGAACAGCTTCGTCGTCTACCCTCGCCGCCGACCGCTTCCCGTCGACCCCTCGCCTCGCCTAAGGTACCGTCGTGACCGCCGTAGTGCCCTCTTTCCATTTCTAGGCTTAGATAGGACCCTAGCCGCTCGCCGTGGCCCCTGGCCCGCTCGCCGTCGCCGGAGAAGACGACCGGCACGGGTCGAGTACCCGTGCCGTGTCGGATCTGATCCCGACCGTGCGATCGCGATCGGATGGCGCGTGTGAGCCCATGTACGCGATCTAATCCGCACCGTCGGATCTGGTCAAAGCGTTACGTTTTAATCTCGCGCGTCCATTTCCATTTAAAACCCGCGATCGATCTCGTGCGTCCACGTAGTACCCTTTCGCACGTTTTAATCCTGGCCGTCCATTATAACTTAAGCGCCCCGCCTCGCCTGCGCACGTTGGATCTAGATCCAACGGTCCAGATCGACCCGGTGCACGCGCACAGTGCGCGGGTTCACCGTGGGCCTGGCTCACCGTGGACCCGAGGGGTTTAAAAAATTGAAAATGAATTTCAGAAATGCTTTTAAACTTGAAAAATTCATATCTGGCGCATTTGAACTCTAAAAATTGCCATTCCAATTTCAGAAAATTCATAATGTTATTCTCTACATGTTTATGCGATAAAAACAGTAGGTTTACTTTAGACATTTCATGTTTATTTAAATGAACATTCAAATACCCTTAGGTTAAAATGTAAATTTAAATTATTTAAGATCCAGTAAGGTTTGTGTTTATTTATTTCCTGTTGATATGAACAAACCCCTAAGTTTTCCATGGGACTTTTATTTTTAAATTCATTAGAGGACTTAAAAATGAGAATAACCACTTTTAAAACCCTTTTTCAAAGGACAACACTTCATTTTGATTTCTTTTAAAATTATCTATAAACTGAATTTCAGAACCCTAACAACTTGATTTATTTTTAATCAAACCAACTTAACCCTATGTGATTATTATGTGATGTTATATTGTTTGGTTAAATGTTGTATTCATTTTATTTTACTTTATTATATTAAAAAGACTATGACGTCGTCGAGGAGCCGGAGTACTTCCCCGAAGTCCCTCCCTCTCCCTTTGCTGAACAAGGCAAGTCACCAAACCAATCTTTTGAGCATATTGAACCCATGTTTGATTAAACTATCGCTAAAACACATAGGTTATATATGCATTAGTCAAATGAACCCTTACAATATATTTATTTAGGATCCCCCGACCTTGATGTGCAACCCAAGCCATGCTCTCTAGCCTTAACTCCTTGTCACCATATGATAAATGCTATTAGCTAGTGTCCAATGTATCGACACGATCGCTATAGGATAAAAATGAGTCGTAGTACATGGTTCTATTATATGATCCCCATTGTTTCTTATCTATGGAATTCTGTCGGTGTTGGAGTTGTGGTTGTGAGTGAATGCATGGTGGGTTCCGGGTGCAAGCTAGGGCAGGCGGAAAAGTAAACATGAATATCAATAACATCAACTAACTCGAGGAGTACGTTTTACCTCCTCGCACAACGGTCCTTACATGTCAATCCATCATGCACATACATATTCAGAGTAAACTAACTGGGGGATGTCACGCAACCCGCCCTTGACCGTGGGCTCGGCTTTTCGAAAAGATTTTAGACTCTGATCAGAGATGTACTACTGTACCCACAAGGCACGCACTCATCCCAAACGAGATGACCCATACCACGGGAACTCGTGCCAAAACCTCGACATGAAATGTTCCAAGCGATAACCACCCGGTCTAGGTTTCGCCGGCGCGCCGGGCCGCATCCCGGCTAACGTCGCACCCCCTTTTGCGCCACATTGGTACAAGTCACCCGCAGGTGCAACTATGAAGACGGTCTGGAGTAGCGACCCAGTCGAGAAGAAAGATCCTGAAGAAGATGTTCGTCATGCCGCTTTTTAATTATTTTATTACTGTTTCTACTAAAACTTTGATGTAATAAATATGGTCTGCGTACCATGGATATTATCGTATGTACATTGTCGCATGATGAACCTCTTGTATTATTGTTTTTCCTATGAAATTCAATAATGTATCGATTTGTTAAATCGGGGCGCTACAGGATATGCCCGTCACTACTGTACGTATACTAATGTATATTTCTGTGGTAGTGTATGTTTTTCTCATCATGTCTGCAACTTTATTCTATCTTTTATTATCATTTTCAGTGTGCAAGCATATCATGATTGATGAATACATGATTAAGAATTGAAACTTGAGTAGAGTTGATGTATTTGTTAGTTCTCAAACTGTTTTGTTGTTAATGATGCAAGATTCTTGTTGATGTTTGTGTTAGCTCTATTGTGTTGCACTTGTGCTGTAGGAAAATTTGGTCTGTTTGGGTAAAGATCAAAAATTGAACATAAAATTTGGGTTACCTGAATTTTTGGTCCATGCAATATATCTGGGTAATTCGGATCCTAATTCTGAAAAACCATAATTTCAAAAGAGAAAAAAACCACATTGAATTTGCGGTATGGATCGATTTCTCACCCTAATCGATGGTAGCAACGATGGCACTAGCAGCGACGATGGTGGCGGTGATGGTGATGACAATGATGATGATGACAATGACGATGGAGTGATGTTGGTGGTAGTGACGTCTGTAGTGGTGGCTCGGCACGGGGCAGTGGCGACGGCGGCAGCAACATCCATAGCGGTAGGTCGGCATAGGGCAACGACGACACTAGTAGTATATAGTGTATATATATATGTAATATCTACATAGATATATGTCTCCATTGTATATATATGTACAAATATATATATATATAAATGTAAATACACCTTATATTATATATGAAGTGATAACATTTATATTGTGCTCTCTTCTTTTGTCGTATGAAATAAAAATAAATAAATTACGTACCATGCAAATTAAATAAAAATGTAAATTAAATTAAATTTCACCCATTGTTGACACAAAAAATGCAGCTATCTCTACGTATTCACACTCGAAGGCTTGAGAGTGTCTTCTTAGCTCCAGTGCAGGTCCTAAATAATCATAAGGTAGAAAATGAGTGTGCGAGTCAATTTGACCCTGCAATTGACAATGAGACAAGGGTCAGATGTCCAACTCTATCGGTGATAACCTATCGGCATCGACAACGATAGCACATACGAGAATCATGATTCATTTGCATTATTTCACATAAATAATAAACTCTATCAATCGGCTATAACAAGATAACTCAATACAAAACAATCTTTATAGTTCGAACTAACCCGATGTACCATAAAGACATGCTATTATGAGTATGAAGATTATAACAAATCTGATTAACAAAGTGATAAATAACTCCCCCCTTCGATCTGTTTCATTTTTATATGTCGTATTTTGATTCTTGAAAAGTAAAATTTGAAATATGTTGACCAATAATTAGTTAGTTTATAAATACATTAGGTTATATTTAGTGTATAAAAACATATCAATACTTTTTGTGCATCAAAGAGTTTTCACATGATTTAAGCACAACTACAAAACACATCATTCGTATCGATTGTAAACCTTCTTTGGTCCCAATTTTCGATCCAATATTGTTCATCTGGGACTAAATGTGTGGTACATTAGTACCGGTTATTCAATGGGCACTAATACATGCATCTTATCACGAGTGGGGAATCCAACTAAGACTATTTTTCCATGCATTAGTATCAATTGAGACATGCAGCTGGTACTAAAATCCATAATTTTACTATCGACTTGACTTTTTAGCCAATACTGAATACATAGTTTTTTTAATTATTGTCTAAAGTGATCTTAGTTAACTAGTAAAGATTGAAATTATTTTAATTTTAATTATTTTAGCTAAATTCTCGTATGTTGATAGATAATTGGTAAAGTCTAATTTATTTTTTATGTCTGATGTATACTGGTGTTGACACCGGAAGATAGATCGATGCGCCATCGGCTAGGTGATCTAGGCGATAAAGAGTCAGATGGGCCTTAATAGGTGAAGGCTGGCTACACATAATGTTGGTGGATACTTCGTTTAGTAGTATTACGATTAGTTAAATAAATTAGTTAGGATTATGCATTATCCCTATATGATTGGTCAACCCGGTTATAAATATAAAAGCTCAGGGTCATTAGAAAAACACAATCAATCTTGTCAAACAAACCCTTTGGCTCATCGCCGACTATTAGGTATGTAGGATTAGGATGATTCTTCGCTAGATCTATGGTTGCACCAGTTAAGTCTAATCTTTAACTTCAAAGAGATAGCCTATCGGTAAGCCGATTCGTGTTATCATGGCTTTCTCGGTTAGGTCCGATACTATGATCAAATAGAGTAGGTTTGCTAGTTATCGGTTAAATACATTGATTATTATTTGATCATTATGCTTTGATGTTTCAATATTTGTATTTGCTAATCATGATGTTTTAGCTAATCGAAGTATATTGGATCATATGTCAATCAACAATGGCATGTTGTCTCGGTTGAGTCTGATCCATGGTGTTTGCAAGGTCATATATGAGAATATGTGGTTCGATATGTTAAAATGTCATTTGGTGGGGTTTTAGCCAAGAATCTAAACTAAACTAAACTATATTTGTTGTTTGGTTCAGATTTTCTAACTTGTATTTTGGTTGAGAAGCTGAAAGCTGAAGCAAATATGTATAGAGACAAACTATTTTTTCTAAAGAGAAAAGTCTACTTTATCTTCCAAAGTATTTCCTTGTAGATGAATGTTACCCCCAACTATAAAATCAGGCTCTTAATTCCCTGAACTAATCTATACCGGACAAAAATCCCCCAAGGTAGTTTACTATGGTGGTTTTGCTAATGTGGAAGTCCACGCTGACAGTTTTGCTGATGTGGCGGTCCACGTGATCGCTTGGCTGCTAATTTGGGCTGATTTTACTCATTGACAAGTGGGACCCACATCTTATTATTCTTTTTCTTTTTTTCTTCATCTCTCCTCTTCCTCCTCATTTTATTCCTCTCTTCTCATCCTAACCACTGCCCATGTGTTAGAATAGCATGTGCAGTCATTCTGGCTATGATAGGGGCGACGATGCATGGGCATCATCGGCTACTTGTAGGCGGGTTGAAGCCACAACATGGGAGGGCACAACAGGGCTAGGGACGCACGAGAGCGCTAGGGGTCATGGCGACGCGATGTGCAGTAGGGGCACATGGACTCGGTGAGGGAGAAGGGTATCTCGTGAGGGCTCCGCCACGACGGAGAAGTTGGGAGCCATGCAGGGCACAGGGGCACTCGAGGGAGGCAGCGTGGGAGGCACGGGCATTGTGTGCTACATGGTATCGTCAAGGCACATGGCACCATGCGGCTAGAGTGCCACGTGTGGTAGCGGCGCATGGCCTCATCAGGAAGAAGGGCGTCTCATGGGGCTCGGCCGCGACGGAGAAGCGGGGAGCCGTGTAGGGCACAGGGGCGGTGGCGTGGGAGTTGTGTGCTGCTGCACGGGCTACACAGGGCACTCGAGGGGTGGCGACGTGGGTGGCGCAGACCACCCTAATAGATGCCACTACTAGCCCTCGTTGTGCTTCAACTCGGTGCTGGGGTCAGCTACATGGGCGGGGGCGTGCGGGGCTTGGTCATTCCTAGAACAACGTTGCGCAAAGACCCTTGATCCAGTTGTATCCAGTCGTGCCTTGCCCTTGGGATCCCACCGCCGCATGCTACCCTTGGGATCTCACCGTCGTGCACCTACCTGCGCCCCTCACACAGTTGCAGTTTTGGCCAGAGGAAAAAGAAGACAAGAAGAAAAATAAAACAAGGGAAGAAGAAAAGGAAGAAAAGAAAATTAAGAAAAGGAAAAAAGGAAAGGAAAATAGATAGAGATATTTTTTGTGTCACGGAAAAATAGATCCCACTAAAATTTTGTTCCAGTGACTGACAAGTGGGTACCAGCATTTAAATTGCAGCGTGCAGCCACGTGGATAGTCACATCAACAAAATTGCCAGCGTGGACCGTCACATCAGCAAAGCCGCCAGCGTAGACTGCCACATCAGTAAAACTGTCTCAGAAAATCATTACAAGGGGTTATTTGTCTGGTATAGAATAGTTGAGGGGATTAATAGTCTGATTTTATAGTTTAGGAAAATATTCGTTTATAGCTCTATACTTTTGAGGGAGTAAAATAGACTTTTCCTTTTCTAAAAGTTGAAACTTTTTTCCTATACAAATTAAAAAAACTATGAAAATTGCTCCCACTCCAACTTTCACATCTTTTTATAGCTCATAGCTCACAATATTTTTTTTAGAATTCATAGCTCATAATATTTTTTAAAAAAAATCTACAGCTAAATCAAACACACCCTTGATCTAATCTATGCATATTACAGTCCCTATCCTTATTGTATGCCCAATCCATAAGAGAGTATTTTAAGGAAGAATGATGAAATATAAGCTAAATTACGAGCTTGAGCTTGTAGATTTCACACGAGTGTTCATTTAGTGCCAGAGACAACAGCACAGGAGAAGTGGAGAACAGTCAAGCCGGGATTCAGAGGCAACCGTGTTCCGGTGAAGAAGAATTAGCAGCAGGGAGCTGCGTGTACTGCAGCTGCTGTGATGGGCATGTTTAACATCCAAAAACCGTTGGTTCTGGCCTCCGGGGAGCGCCATTATATTGAGAGGTTGGGAGCCATGCTGCAGTTGGCCGTCGATGCCATCACAGCACTGTGCAAATGCAATTAGGACCATGCATATGCATCCCCCTCCGGGCTCCTCTCTGTGATTTTGTGATCGATGCCATCAATGTGGTCGCAACTCAAGGCGACGGGATTGCAACTCCTCCGTGTGACTGTGTCTGTGTACAAGCAGCCGCTATGTCGATCTATAGTCTTCAAATCTCCTATTGTTACGATCTTACCTCTTCTAATCTAAGAGCTCTAATAACTCTGACGTGTTGATGTTTTTTAGAAATAAAAAAATACATGCTTCATGGAACTTTTCTCTTAACACCGAACTCGTTCATCGAATCGGTAGGAGCAAAATCTAACTAACAAATCTACTTAAATTAATTAACTAATTAATACTCGCTGTATCTGAGTTTGATCAGCACCTAAGAATGTAAGATTAAGTGTGCACCTGCATGTCGCTTAGTTTTCAAGAAGAAGTGTAATTGTTGCATAGATGCACGCCTACAAGTTTTAAGTAGTTTAACATGTAAGATGTGTTATACACTTTTGTGAATAGCTCTTTATCTTTGTATAAATTAAATAAATTATAAAAATAATATTTTCCCTTGATCTTTGCATTACAATCTTATGTGATGATCAAACTTCTAGACAGAAAATAGACTTTAAAAATTTTAAAATTATATAATAATTATAAGTTAATTGGTTGTATTCTTTGACTGATTGTAGTAGTTCGATCGATGAAAATATTTTGTACACACTTATTTAAATAAGTATAACATAAAATTTACTAAGAAGAAAATAGAATTTTTATTGGAGACAAAAAGAGAAAAGATACGCCAAGGTGCATTTAATTTTCTCCAGTCTAAGGCCTTTGGTGAGACGTCGGTCAAAGCAGCAGGTACTCCAACATGGCAAGGCTGGCCCACCTGTCAGTGACTTGGAGATACTGCCTCTCCTTTTTTTTGTGTGCGCGCGCGCCCGACCTTGCTTTTCAGCGACGCGAAAGAGTTGCGAAGTGTATTGCTCCAAGTTGAGCGGCAGCAGGAGCCTCTCGCTTTCAGTCTCCGAACGTGATCACAAATATATAAACCAAACACAGCTCAAATTCGCAAAGTCGTAGCAAAACACACGAGACACACTTGCACGGAGAGAAAAAGGTTGCGCCTTGGATATAGCGAAGCTGCAGCAAGCACAGTGACCATGGCGATGGAAGGCCGTGCTCCGGCGAGCGGCGTTGGGACGGTGATCGAGGACCTTCCCGTGGACGTCCTCGCGCTCGTGCTCAGCCGGCTGGATGGAGCGTCGCTGGCGGCGGTCGGGTGCGCGAGCTCCAGCTTCCACGGGCTCGCCGCCGATGAGGAGACGTGGCGCGGCCTCTGCCTCGCCCTGTGGCCGTCGGTTCGTGACGTGCTCGGCTGCGGCGGGGATGGATACCGGGCGCTCTTCGCCGACGCGTTCCCGTTCCCGGAGGCGTGTCCGGCGCCGAGAGTCCCGGCCTCCGGCGCTCTCCCTCTCCCTGCCCGCCTTGTCTCCGCCGTCGACCTGCAACACGAGGGCGTCTGCATCATGTCGCGCGTCGTCGAGACGGACACCTCGTCGGCGTGGTTCCTGGGATCGCCGTTCCGCGTTGACGCGCTCGTCCAGGAGGGCTTCTCGGCGCCGTCGCTGATTACGCCGAGCGAGCTGGCCCTAAGTTGGATACTGATCGACCCCATGTCTGGCAGAGCCGTGAACGCCTCGAGTCGGCGCCCGGTGGCCGTCGACCGGAAGTGGCTCACCGGGGAGACCGTGACGCGGTTCACCGTCGTGCTCGGCAACGTCGCTCTGGACGCGGCCGTCACGTGCGACGACAGGTACGGGCACGTCCGGGAGGTGAGCCTGTGCGTGGAGGACGGCGATGGCGGCGGCGTGAACGGTCACGACGGGCTGACCGTGGTGACCGCGGCCATGGCGAACACGCGGCAGGGCAAGGGCGCGGAGGCGGCGGCGAGGCACCGGTACGAGGTGTTCGTGCAGGGGAAGAGGGCGAGGAAGGAGTGGAAGGCGAGGCGAGAAGGCATCGTTGACCTCTGCTGCTCCGGCATTGGAGCGGCGGCGTTCGTTAGCTTCCTCGTCATGCTCACGTTCCGGTGATCGTGTGGTGTCCGGCGAGCAGAGCTGCGCACGCATAACGGCGTAAGCAATCGTATTATAGCGGAGCACAATTAGTAGACGACGACGACGGCGACGGCGACTATAAATGTAAATGTGACAAATATGGTAGTGATACAGGTTACAGGATCAGCTGATATAAAATTGGTTAGATTGAAAACAAAATTTTCTTGTGTTGTATTAATTGTCAGAAAGGGAAATTTGACAAAACCGTTGAAAGTTTAGACATCTGGAATGTCTACGGTGGCGTCTCCGTCGGGACTTTTCTCGTTTCACGGCAGCAGGAGAACAGATATGTTTCTCCATCAGCATGGAACCCGTGAGCCTGAATTTGCCCGTCGTCGCGCCTCATCCTCCACCAATTAACACCACGTCATCATCTGTCACTTCGTTCCTGCTCAACTTGCTCCTGTCCAGTCCCCGATGAAAGTATTGACAGGTTAACTGTTTAGTTTTGAGTAAAGATATTATTATGGTTTGATATGTTATTATTATAGTTGACAGGCTTAGCTGTTTTCTAATTTTATATATACGGTATGATATTGGATCGTTAGATAAGTACCTATAAGTATAGGTACTGGCTACCTAAATCCGTTTTGGCTTTGTCGACTAAGAGTAACTCCAATAGAATTTGTAAAATTTATCTTCCTATAATTTTGTTAGGGAATTCTTTCCATTAATTTAGCACTAAAAATCTTCACCCCTCCATCAAAATCTTTAAATTTGAATCTCTATATTAAAAATTGGATCCACAAAAATCTGTACAATCTACCCATGAAAAAGGCCAAGCTTTGGTCGGAGACACCCAGAGAATATCCTTTCCATTCTAGTATAACGCTGGACGGTAACTACACGGGGTGGCACGCACGGAAGTTTTAGTAACAGACCGAAAAAAAATACTTTGCAGCAAACCTCAGTAACAACTTTGCATTGAATTGATTTGCAACGGTTCATATTGCAACCATGGCAGAAAACAGGTGCTGCCAAAGTCTGCTATTCCAAGGAGGCATCAGTAATGTGATCGGTCATAAAACAACATAATTTTAATAATCAGCAGCATTGCAAACACCCCTATGAAAACCGTGAAGCGGAGGTGTTAATTGCTCGGTAAATTACACGAAAAAAGGATGATGTTTTAGCACTCTTACAAGTCATGTTTACTTCCATTTTTTGATTACATAGATATACTATGGCATTGACAATTTGTGGAATAAGGAATATTATAAATACTACCAACCACTCCTATTAAGGACTCTACATCACCAGAATGAGACAGCTATACAGAAGTTCCAGAGAACTGAAGCATACAAAACTCACATAGAACACAAGCACTCTTGCCGCAGCCACACCTCCATACAGCTTAATAATCAATCTACTTATATGCATTCTGCAACTCCCGAAAGACTAAATCAATGAACTGGTCATTCTGTTAGGTGCATGGCAAGAGTTAGCATCATATATGATGAATAAATAGATAAATAAATATATGCCTTTTCAGTGTGAAAACCACACCTGAACAAGTCTCTGGAGGGCTTCCTTAACTTTATCTCGTGAAATAATAAGCCCATCATTGTATGAAGGAGTAAGTGATGGAGGTGGAGTTGGCGGTGGAAAAGGTTGGAGTAGGGGGGTACCATATGGTGCTCGTTGAGCAGATGCAGAAGTTGGATGAAGAGGTGGTGCTGTTGGCATTATAGATGAAGCCACTTGCACCACTGATGTAGAAGAGGACGACGGAGGCGCAAAAAATGCTGGTGTTACAAGATTGGTTGAACGGCCAGTGTGGACATTAGTGTCATGGAGGGGCAGTGGTGGAGCTGATGACCCCGCTCCTAAAGGAAGGGGTATTTGATGTGTAGGAGTAGCAGATGGAATGATCAATGACACATGGGAAGAAGCAATACTCTCAGAGGATGGGTGAGCTCTTCCAGCCATTGGTGCACTAGATACACTGCCAATGCTAGCAGCGCTCTGTAGATCATTTAGAAGAAAAGTCCATTAGTATTTGGCACACAAAATTGAGTCACGATCCAGATAAGACATACCGTTGGTGAAAATGAGAAAAAAAGGTATTTTAAGAGGAAGAAAGAGCTGTTTGAAACTTTGAGCAAGAACATACAGTGAAATAATTAGCCAGAGATTCATCAGGAGCATCAGAAACTAAAGCAGTGGTTGCTGGCGAAGGTTCAAGGGGGCCATCTATGGCAGCAGATGTTGGCACAGCCTCCAATTCCTCGAACTCACTGTAGCAGTATGGCCAACCAGAAGAATTCAACATAAGCTAAATCCATTATATATATATATATATATATATATATATATATATATATATACCCACTCCATTCAGAAGACCAGAAAAAAAAACCTTTTGGTGGAAGGCACTTTTGGTTTTGGAGGCACTTTGGCATAAGCATTCAGTATTCTGCAAAGGAGTGAGTGGAGTGACTTAAGAAATGGTGTCCACAAAATTTTCACAGAAATTTTTACAAGGATTTTCCAGGATGTAAAAGCAAAAAACAAAAGAAAAGGGGCGACCTTTCCCTTCAAACAACAAAGTTCATGTTAAAGCAATCTGAGACATGACAAACTAATTCTTTTAAACACAATTTGAAGGACATGACAAAATGTTAAAATTATAATAAGAGTAATGATCTATTTTGTAAGATGTAGTATACTGTTCCTTTCTATGAACTTGGTTGAACGACCATAATTCCTTACAACATGAAATTTAAGAACATGGCTATTTTACTTTTTAAAAAGATTAGAAGAAATCATGGTGCAACTACTTTTAACTACTTTTTGAGTATGAAATGACAATGGGCACATCCTAGCTTCTATTGAAAGAAATGAAACTGTTGAAGATCCATAGAAAAAGGTACATAATGGTCCAATGACTCGTAAGTAAGAAAAGCATGAACATATTCTATTTTCTTAAGTTGTGTCTACAACTACATAATGAAATGAATCCTATTGTTATGGGGTGAATGCTCAGTATCAAGGTGGGCATGTGTGTGTGTGTGTGGGGGGGGGGGGGGGGGGGGAACCTTTGAGTCTTTACAGGGCATAAATCTCTATGTAGTTACTTCACATTGATAACCTTGACAACGAAGGAGGAAACCATGGCTTATGTTTGTATGTCATGCAGTCCTGCTTCCCAAAATGTCAGACCAGAACCAACTAGTGATGGATGTAATCATGTAAGAACAATAATCTTATAGCCTTCACACTTTTGACCACATCCAAATTACTAGATGACCTTAAGGAAAACACTGAGAGTGCCCATCAGATTCCACAGTACCGTTGATACTACCAAGTGTTCAGAATGCTACCCAGCCCACTATGGCTCTCATTTGTTGTTGTTGTTCAGTCCTAGATAGTTCTAATCTAAGCACTTCTAGTTTACTGCCAATATAGACAAGCAAATCAGGTAATTTATTTCAACTAAAATAAGCTCAGTAACTTATAGTATATGATCCCGGTATACATCATAGCAACAACAAAATATCCCAGTATACATTACCTTCCGAAAAGACTTGCAACAGCTTCACAATCATGTTGATTGTAGAACCATATACCATTTACTTCTTGTGCAGCATTACGGTACAACAAATATGGAGGTTGAAGTTCATATTCAAAATCACTCAATAGATCCTCCACCAGATTATCTGATAAGAAAAAACAAAGTGAAAAAAATAAACATTTCAGGGGGAAGCCAGCAACTGAATCGCTTAACTTCATATACAGTAGTACATCAGATTCAGACGACCACTTGGATATAAGAAATTGGGAGTTTCAGCAATACTCTAACAACATAATCAGCCCTAGCCCCTAGGTATCTATTGGTGCAATGCCTAAACCACACGAGCTCACATATCCATTCGCAGCTGAATTAGTGGAAGTTAGATCAAAGATTGACTTACCCGTGTTACGCCTATTCATGACGATGAACTGGAACCTCGGCTGCGTGTTCCTACAATGACACAAACCATCCCGAACCAATCAGATCCCTAAACAAGATCGCACGTCCGAAAAAAAACGTCCCAAACCCTAAACACTCACCTCTTCACAACGAACAGCGACCCCTCCACGTCCTTGCGGCTCTGAAGAAAAACGCACAAAAAAAAACACGCACCGCTCATGAGCTCTCGGGATCACAAAGCGGATCGGATCCGCAGGGGAATCGGCGGCGCTCACCCACTGGTTGAGGTCGATGTTGAAGTCGTACAGCGTGACGTGTGCGGCGGTGATGAGGATGTCCTCGACGGCCGGGTCGAGGCGCTGCAGCACGGTGAGGTTGAGCAGCCGCGTGCCCTCCGCGTCCATCGCCAGGTTCGGCGTCACCTTCCCCCCGTTCGCTGTCATCGGCTCCGGCGGCGGCAGAAGCAGCGGCGGCGGTGGCGGTGATGGCGTTGGATCTGAGGTGAGTGGGAGAGAGAGAGGTTTGGGACTAGCGAGGAGGATGTTTCTGGAACTAACACAGCACAGGACACTGTACGCCTCGGGGGCTACAGTGATGGTCTCATATGGATAAGGACCCAAAGTCCAAATGGGCCTCCAAGTCCAATAGATGGGCTATTTTACACCAGAGTTTAGGCCCAAATGGCTATCCTCACTGCAAGTGGCCCCAGCTAGGTCTAACCCATAATGCTATCGCGTTTCGCAAATATGGAATAATTCGAAGATGAATTTCGGATCTTAATTTGAACAATCAAACAACTCAAAGCAGAACAAACCACAGGCCGAGAATTACAGAAATTAATCGAATTTCCGACCTTACATCACATGAAGATTCATCCCCTTACAACTATCAATCCATGTTTTAAAGCCATTTTTGATCGACTTAAAAAACCATACAACTAAAGTTATACCAAATCATATAACAGAGCTGGACTACTATGCAGTTTTGAGGAAGAAGCGATGCGGATTCAGATAAAGCAACCATCACTGTTCGTTCTAGTTCTCACACACAAGCTCATCGTGTGCACCGATTTCATGATACAATTTTGCTTGATCAGGTGCAAAAAAAGAGAAATTCTACTGCTGGTTACATACACAATAAAGAATTGTTACATTACACAAGACTCCGGTGCTACATGATCGAAGATCCAGTAGTTACAGTCGTAGATTGCACCAAAGAATCAGAAAAACAGAGAGGAAAATTAAGGATTTTGCCCCAGTTACCACCTTAATTAGGACATGCACGCATGGCCAGAATGCAAAACCTACTACGTACCTAAAGGAAAAAAACTATGATCGGGATCATACTCCAGTAAGCAACTTACATGAAAACAATTTGAACGGAAGAACTATTTGTGTATCAGTTTGTTTTTGAGTTTTGTTTGCCTCCAAGAAACCAATGGAGCCATCAGCCCATCGTCTTCTCCATCACTACTAGTGCCCCCTTGTCAATGGCAGCTCGCTAGCTCTCGCGCGTTATGGTTTGTTCAGTGTTCACCAGTGGTCGCCTCCGCCGGGGCGGCAACCGCCGTGCATCTGCTTCAGCTTCGTCAGCTCCTTCCTCCTCTTCCTCGCCTCGGCCGCCGTCGCCGCCTTCTCCCTGTCACTCAGAAAGGCATGTTGTTGTCCGGGCCCGGCCGCGCCGGGAGCGCGCGACGACGTGCCCCGCTTGTCGACGTCAATGGCGAGCGTCAGTGAGCACGGGTCGTCGTCGGTGTCCTCCTCGGCCGTCCGACCGCCCGGGCTGCTCGTCTGCTCCGCAGGGCGAGGCTTATCTTGGAATGGCTGGGGGTACGTCGTCGACTGAGGATCGGCGACGACGGAGTAGTACCACGCGCAGGGCGGGAGGCAGAGCGGCGGGGCAGCACTCGCCCCGGCCGGGTTGCCGCCGTGCTCGTACCCCGACCCGCACGGCGGCCACGAGCCCCACACGTAAGGAACCTGCACGGCAGGCGGCGCCGCCGCGTTGTACAGGAAGCTCGGCTGCGGCGACGTCGCCGTCGTCGGCACGGCCTCCGCTTGTTGTCCCGGTAGCGCCGTCTCCATGGGCTCCATGGCCGTGGTCACCGCCGCTGACGCCTTCTTGGTCGTCCTGGTTGCCACCTGCAGATCATCACAAACGTATTAACCCATCAATTCCTAGTTCATCACACAACACAAACTCGTCCATCATCATCTCCAAAATTTAACGATGTGCTAATCCGTTTCGTGTTGTCCAGAAAAAACGACCACTAATCAAAATTCCATGCTCCGACCGTCCGACACGAGTCGTGACCCTTGAGGTGGTAGCTCGGCAGAGATTAATTATAAAAGAGCAGAGATTAATATATTGTCCAAACATCATTGTCAGAATAATACACACAAATTTAAGTGAGCAACTCAGCAACAGCTCGTCGCCTATAATTAGTAACTAGGTGGACGTCTTTTGCGACCAGGTGACAACTGAAGTTGCAGCCTCTCGCCCTCATATATGTGGCCTGCTTGGAGGGAGCACAACGGGAGGCTTGGAAGTTGGAACAGCTACTACTTAATAATAAAACTAATCGAAAAGAACTATTTAGATCCGTGAAAGAGAAAGATGATGATGATGATGATGCCGTGCCTGTTGTTTCAGCTGCTTGTTTGTCTCCTTGAGTGAGAGATACTCCTGCAACACCACGTCCTTCTCCTGCAATAACCCATCAGGGTAGACTAGTGTCAGTTCAACCGGGCTAGCTATCAAGATCGATCGGCTCTGCATCAATCTGCAACTTACTTTTTTGATGGTCTCGTTCTGCGACGACAAGTCTGCAACTTTTCTCGCCAATTCATCACGGATCGCCTAGCACGGATTTGATAATAGTTAAGCATGCAGGCATCAGTGATTAAATTGTAGTGCTGTGGCTAGAGCGAGATCGAGGTGTGTTCACCTGGCGGCGGAGGATGGTTTGTCGGGCGGACTCCCGGTTGGCGAGCACGCGGCGCAGCCGCTTCGCCTCCTTGTCGGCCTGGTGTTTTGCAGAGAGGGGAGAGGAGAAGGTTGGTGTGAAGAGAGAGCACGGAATTTGCAGCTATGTACGGAACAGTAGTAACTTAAGTTACCTCGGTGAGCATGTGCCGGGGCCTGGGGCCGAAGCCCGACGCCGCCGCGGCGACCTGCAGCGCGGGGTGGCCGGCGGTGGAGTTGCTGGAGCAGGGGGGTGACGACTGGATGCCGACTTTGCCCAGCTCAAGGCTCAGCCTCGTGCTCGCTAGCTCGTCGTCGTCGTGTTCGTCATTCGCCACCGACGACGCCGACGCCGCCTGCCGACATCGCGCAGCACGAAGCGAAATCAGTGGTTGCGATCCAAAGGCGACGGGTGCGACGCGGGCGGCGGGAGTCGAGAGCGGATTTACCTGGGCGAAGCGGTGAGACGGGTGCTCGGCGGAGGCCGGTGGTTCTCCCGGGCCAGCGCCGGCCATGTCAGCGAGCGCCATGGCAGCGTCGAGCTCGACGTCGACAGTGACGCCCCGGCGGCATTGCCAGTGTCCGTCGCTGCTGCTGTGACGAGACATGGGACGACGTCGACGAGATCGACTCTTGCATTTACCTCGGCGAGAGCAGCGCGGCGAAGCGGTGGAAAGCGACTACCGCAGGGCCCCGCGCCACTAAATATCAGACCCCCCCCCCCCCTCCCAGAGGCGGCGCCGTGTGAGGCGAAGCCGGAGAGAGGCGACAGGTGGTACTGTACTGTAGGCCGGCGGGTCCGGAGCGTCGGATGGCGCCGGGCGCGACGCATCCGCAGGCTCCACGTCGCTGGCTGGCCACAGCTCGCCCTCTCTCGCTCCACGGATCAGCCGGTGCTGGACACGTGGAGATGCCGCGTGCCGCGCCCAGCATGCACCGTGCGGCGTGCGGGAACGGAACGGCTCGTCACCTGATGCAGTCGGTTAACACTGCGACTTTTCCTGCAGCATCACGTACCGCGCGGCGGGGAGAGGGTGACGTGGCGTTTATGGTGAGGTACACGTGGACCGACCCGGTGCAAGGGCCTGGCCAGCGGCGGGGTCGTGGGAGCCCACAGGTCAGCAGCCGCGTGTGAACCCGACAGATGAATCATGAATGGAAGCCGGATAGCGCGAATTTTTTTAATTATTTTTAAAAAAACATTCAAATCTAATACCTGAAATGAAAAAATTACAAGTTTAGCCTATCGATGATTTATCGGTTGAATCAAGATGACGTGACCCTCGTTCGACTGATGGAACGTCGAACCAAAGCCACGTCAGCTTGGTTCGGCAGTTCCAAATGAGTCCATGTCAGCCTGGTTTGACTAACCAATGGTCGAATCAGGCCGGCCACGCCGCGTGCCCCCATCTTGCCCCCCGCGCGCCTCGTGCGATGTGGTTGGTCTAGTTCGATCGTTGGTGGGCCAAACCAGGCTGACGTGGCTCTCGTTCGGTGTTCCATCGGCCGAACGAGGGTCACGTCAGTCTGGTTCAGCTGATGTATCACCGACGACAGTAAATTAGATTTGTAATTTTTGATTTTAGGTGTTAGATTTGATTTTTTTCAAAACAAAAATTTTCATTAAAGAAATCGGATTGCGCCTTGCCTTCGCAACCAACCAATCCTGCAATATCTCGTGGATTTTTTTTCACTCGCACGTGCCTGTTCACGTTCAGAGTTTGATCCAATGTATTCAGTCTCAGCATTGTTACTCCATTGATTGACCCAAACTTTTTGGATTGGAATTAAATCCGATACGTCAACTCAAGTCAATTACCAAATGTAGTAAAAAAAGTGTTACGAAAATTAGGCCCTTATGGCATAATGAAGCGAAAACAATAAGATCAAAGAGACGTCATGAAAAGATCACATTAAAGAGACAACACCGAGATATGATATTTGGTAACGAAACCTTATGACTCGGGAGCATGACTACGGGCACTCCTCCCCATAAACGGTGTCTACATCGGCATCCGGGCACACCGCGGCAATGCCGCCCACCCAAACCGATCACCTAAGTTGTCTACATCCGTCATGGTTACACAGGGTTGGCCATTTATTTATATGACCCCATAGATAGAGTATTAGACAAGGACTCTAACTATATCTCCAATACAACTTAAAGTCCAATCGTAACCAGATTAAAGACCTATATTCGACACAATAGAAAGAATTCTTCACATGTTGCAAACTTGCAATAACCTGTCCCCTAGAGCCATAGACATTACCGATGAACTACTCCTGCCAAGGTTGTTAGGCTATAGTAGAGGATAGAAAATTAAAGTTTAATGTTTTTGGATTCAGGAATATAGTATAGGGTGATTCACTTTTGAAGCAATTTGGATGAAATACAGGTAATAAGAGATGATGCCTTAGGAGGAATATTTCTTTTATGTCAGGGACAAACTCATTCATGAAAAATATGGGAACAAACTTTTAGAATTTTGGGCAAGGCTCATGAACTTATTTCCAATATTCCAAATAATTCTCAAATACCCACTCATACAAGAGGATAGTGAAAACATTTAGTTTCATATTGTTAGTGTAGGTAGAGAATAATCAACTTAAAATAGTAGGGTTGTCTATATCCTACTAAGCTATGTGTACGAGCCGGGGAGAGAAAAATAGCTCCGCATGCACGCGCTCACCTAGTCTGGCCTGGCCGAACTAGAGCGGGCTTGGGCATAGGCTTCGCGGCATGTGACACATACCAAAATGGTCTCCTAAAATCCGACTCCTCGTCTTGTAGGGACGACGCAGTGTCCTTTTGTCGTTCAATTTTTTGGAAAATAGGAAAATCCAAGATATGAAAACTGAATCGGTTGAGATTGCGATCGCAATGCGAGATCGTGCGAGTTGTCCTATTTATACCTTACTTGCAGCTTTCGGGATCATGCAAATAAGATTTTTTAGGAAACGCTCTACACGATTGCTCATGTCCATCATCACGACATGCTTCTATCTACATTGATCACCATTTATCGCAGTCAGATGCTGCAATCCGACAGTAATATGAGCAACTCTGTACCGAACATGGTTTCTTCCTCGGCTATAGTACAATACACACACTATTTTTATGTATAACTTTTAATCATGTTTAGTGAGATCATGATTGCGATGTTCCTATTTACTAGTATGTTAGATGTGTACACGCTAGTTCTTGCTAATGCCATGCTTTATTTAATTTAAAAATTAATCTTGCAATTATCTAATTATTCAACACGAGCTCTTCCCACGTGTGCATGAAAGAATAATGTGTGGGCCGGTATCATCTACCATCTTATTCTATCTTTTTAGCTAAACAAAAAATATGAATGGAATCTATTCGTTCCAATCAAATAGAAATTATGATGATTCCATCCGAAAAAAAGATTGAACTATCCCATTCCATTCGTATCTCAATATAAACAAAGCCTAATAATTAATAACCGTGATGTTAATGTTACCACTAAATTAGACCAATAATAATACCGTCAGCAACCATGATTTTTGCAACTGGTTACTAGTTAAGGGAGGAACGGTAGATCGTTTGTCAATTTACCGCTACTTTGTGTCTGAACGAGAATTGAGATGTGTATACTGTACTATTTTCATTCAGGGCCCGATCACCCACCGTACATATGTCCATGTGGACCGATGCATGTGAGAGTTGAACGGTTTTAGGCCGTGGAGACAATGCGATTCCTACACCGACCCAGAAAGCGTGCGTTGACTGCTGATCAACAGCTTTGTTCCTGTGCGGCGCGTGCGTTTACACAAGCGCTGTTCAAGGGGAGTTTAGTTTCGTGAAAATCAATTTGAAAGATTAAATATAAAATAATTATAAAAATAATTACATAATTAAAAGATTATTTACGAGACGGATTTATTAAGCATAATTAATCCATGATTAACAAATATTTATTGTAGTTTTACATTGTCAAATCATTGTGTAATTAGGTTCATTAGATTTGTCTCGCGAATAATCCACCGATTATGAATGATTTTATAAATAGTCTATATTTAATATTTCAAAATAGTTTCGAAATATCTGATTTGACGAGACTAAACTTTTGGACTAAACAACCAAAAGACACCTAACTCTTTATTGAGAACTTCCTCCTATTTCATATCGTTAAAATCATACTTCTTTTCTCTCGCAACATTACAAAAAAATCTGTACAATACCAAAATCTAGATTTATTATATAATAAAATATTAAATCTAATCATAGATTGCAATATTATAGATTGCAATATTATCGGACTAAGAGAGTAATTTTGTGGGAAAAATATAATAACATCTATAATATCAAATTAGTTTTATTAACTATACTATTAAATATGTTTTAATTATATATTTTGTCTTATAATATTAAGCAAATCCACTGTCATGTGTAATGTACCACTTTGTTTAGCTTTATTGATTATATTGTAATCTATATCTATACTACTATAAAAGAAGTTAGTGGTGGTAAATATGTCACCATCACTAGCTTCTCATTGATACATGAACCCTTATCATTAGTTAAATATATATTATTTTTAAAACTGGTATAATATTTTTGAAACTAAATTATGATGAATATTATTTTATTATTTTCAAGTTATTTGTATTATTTACATGATTGTTTTTTTAATTTTATAATTTTTATCCCCTTATAACGTAAAGATACTAATATAATATAAATATCAGTATAAACTTAGCCCCATTCTAAATCCCGCCCATCCATCAACTGATCGCTGCTGCTAGATACAGATGATGGTGAATCGGTGATGATGCCCTATGCACGCAAGTTCAGCCCTCATGTCGTCCTGTTCTTACAAGTGATAGATGGAGAACCAGGCCACTTTAGAGGCGGCGCAAGTTGGCTCACACGCACGGATTGCAAGATTAAAGCGCCCACGTGGATGCATATGTCGCGTCACCCGCTGTCGGCGTACGTACGACCAAGAATTCATGTTGTCTTTTCGGGTTTTTATCTGTGTTGGCGAGTTTTTCCTTGGTAGCTTCTCTCACACCTTCTACATTCGTTTTGTTTCTCCGTTGGGTGAAGTATATTCTTGATTTGATGGTAGTTCACTGCAGGAAGGGATATTTTCGTCGGCCTCATTAACTTCCTGTTGATGCAGAAATGCGCCTCCGTACTTAGGCCGGTTCAACATCCAAAAGTATTGCAATGATACCGACATCGCGTTCCGATTACCCTGAATAGTGACAAGGGATTTGGAGTTGCCAGACAATCAGATAAATAATTAATATTTCAATTCAATTGACCGAAAAGTACTAGTAACAATGTAAACAATAACAAAATGATCAAAATACCTGGAATCGACCAATTCAGAGGCCGATTCAGAGTTACAGCGGAGATTGGTCCGAAGGGTCTCTAGGGCACCTTCAGCCTCAGGCCCGGTCGGATCAGAGGTACAACCTCGGTCGGACCGGGGGTTGCGAAGGGGCTCCGGGCGAAGTCCCAAAGGTCGCTGCGAGGTGGCTCCGGCGTGATGCGAAGGGTCCCGGTCAGACCGACGAGGTAATCCCGGTCGGACCGGCGGGGCAGGCTTCGACGCGTACGGGCTCCGTGGAAGGCTTCGGCGTGGTACGGAGGACTTCGGTCGGACCGGCGGGGTGCCGTCGGTCTGACCGGCTATTGCCGAAAACAGCCTGATGAAGGGGCTCCGGTCAGACCAGCCCTATGCCCCCGATCGGACCGGCGACGGTAGATCCAATCTGTTAGAACCCGGACGACCTAGCAAACGAGATACGATTGCCTCCAAATTTTGCAGAGGTGTTCAGGGAGACAATTGATCTCCAAAGATAATAAGAGATCAAACACAATTCGGCCAGAGGGCCGAATTGCCGAGTAGGGCGATAAAAACCGATAAAAAGGATAGCAATCCGTTACATGGATTAACGGGAGGTTCACAAGCGAACCAGCAAGGGTTACCGTGATTATGGACGCGACAGACGGAGGGCTTTCAAGCAAACCCACGAAGATGCGGAAAGTAAAGGAAATAAATGCGATTCAAAGCTAGAGCTTTAGATTTTTGGATTGGAGAGAGAGCTTGAATCAGCCTTGCTCCTAATATTTATAGGGGGGTGGGCTGGTTATCCCTGGCGAGAGATAGAGTTAGATGCGGCCAAAACTCTGTTAAGATAAGATTTGGGCGAAAATACCTTGAATCCTCCTCGGATCCATATTCTGGACCCTGGCCGGTCTGACCAAGCCCATGGGTCAGGTCTGACCGGACCTGGCCGATTGGACCGGCCTACCATAGCCGGTCAGACCGACCTTTTCCAGGTTTGACATATTTTCGGTCAAAAATACCATTTTTCAGTATTTGCCTAATTTGACCATTAATGCCATTTTTTGCTATAAACACATGCCCCTGCCTTTTAGCAAACTTAGTGAGCTAAAAGCATGACGGGCCTTGGGCGATACTTTCAATATCGACCTTTTAACACTTCAAGCATTTTGCCACACACTTGGGAAGTATTTTTTCAAATATCTACCATTCAAAGCCCTTCGAAATCGCTCTTCTTGTAAAGACTCTAGGACATATGCGTTGCTTGGAGCGATTTCGACTACCCTAAAATGTCCTTCCCAACTAGATGACCATTTACCAAATTTTGAGCTCTTCGTGCCTAATGGCAAAATCGTATTCCACACCAAGTCGTTGATTTCAGACGATTTTGCCTTGACCTTCTTGTTGTAGGCCCTAGCTACTCTTCTTTTATTTTTCTCTATTGCCTCTAGAGCCTTCAACCTCTTATCGGTCACCTCTTCTAAATTATCCTTTAGAAGCGTCTCATATTCATCGACCGATAAGCCATCTTGCTTAAGAAATCTAAGTGAGCCAAGATCCACCTCTACCGATAGAACGACTTCTTGTCCATATACTAACTCATATGGATTGACTTTAGTGGCACCGTGCCTTGCAACTCTACTAGCCCATAGCGCTTCGGAAAGTACCTCATGCCACCTCTTTGGAAACTCTTCAATCTTCTTCTTGATTTGTTTAATCACAGTTTTGTTACTAGACTCGGCCTGACCATTGGCCTGAGCTTGGATTTCTCAAATATTGGACGATTGGGATCCTCCAATCGTCCTCACTAATCGAAGGAGCAATGGACAAATTCCCACTAGAACTGGCCTCGAGATTTCTTGTTTGGATCTGCCCCCCGAGCGCTAAACCTTCCTAACAATAGTCGGTCGGACCGGCCATGTTGGCCTGGTTCAACTGACTATTGCCGGTCGTCTGGCATGGTTTGGTCTGACCGTCCTGACATGGTCGGTCGAACCGGGAACACAAGGGCGGTCTGACCGTGCTTACAAGGCCGGTCAGACCGACATCAGTACCCTTGGGTGCTACCTCGTCTTTAAACATCGGCTTTTCCCATGTGCAGAATTTACCTCTCCTAACTTGATAGCCTGATGCTTGTTGAGCCAAGTCATTTGCAAGTGAGTTGACCTC
>JAAALK010000081.1:17257412-17399384 GCA_019279435.1 Zizania palustris
CGGTTGGCGGAGCTGGGACCGAAGGCGCTGGCGAAGTCGGGAGTGGTGGCTTCACTTGAGCTTGCTTTTGCCGGCGGGCCTCGTCGATCCAAGCCTTAGCAGCAACCTTATGGTCTGCCTTCCATACTGATCGGAAAGCTTCCCAAGCCGAAGCCACCTCCGAAGACGGCCGCAGCAGGTCATCATCCGCGAAGCCTCTAGGATACGAACCACTAACCGAATCGAAGGGAATCCGAAGAGATTCGAGGTGGCGAAGAACCCCGATGCCGGCGCACTGTCCGGAGATCTCTCCGTACCGGACTCCGGAATTCTTCATCAGAGACGAAGCTACCTGGATCCTCGTCAGCTTCCGGTCGAGCGGCTCGGAGGTTGCAGCAGAGGTCGAAGGGCACATGGTGCCAAAGTACTCTAACGTACCCTGAAGAGATTCCAAGGTACGGTCAGCAGTACTGGAATTCTTTCTCTCTGCTACTTCCAGGCTTGCAACAGTTGCATCCAACGCGGCCACCCAAAGCATCAAGGAACTCTTCTGAGCCATTACCTGGCTGAGAGCCCCTTGAAGTTCCACCAGACGACCGTTCGAAGCAGCCGCATCCTGGCGAAGCTTTTCGACCTCCGCACGGAGGACCACTCGTTCAGCCTCGGCTTCTTCGGCATGAGAGCGGAGGGCTTCAAGGGCTTCGTCAGACGCTGCCTTAGCCTTCCGTTCTTCCAAAAGTTCTTCATTCAGCCTGAGAGACCCCCCGGTGGAGTCATCAAGAGCTGTTTGAAGGGCTGTAACCTTCCGGTTAAGTCGGTTAATTTCGACCTCGCTGGAAGTCGCTGCCGCTCTAGCAAGGGCGAATTGCTGCAAGGAAAACAAGGTAAGTGCTAAAGAAGTTTTGACAATTAAAATACAACAACTGTGGTGTCTTTTTCATACCTGAAGGGCAGCCCTTTCGAGGGCCGTGTTGAGGCTCGAAGCCCTAACTTCGCTCAAAGCGGAGATCAACTCCGAATTGGCAATGTCCTGGCTTTTCTCAGCCAGGGGCTCCAGGAGCCTTCGAAGGCCGCTCCGATGCTCCAAGAAAGGAGCCAGAAGAGGGAGCCAAGACAAGGCCCGGGCGTCGTCCTCTGCAGCCTCGTCCTCTGAGATGCCAACAGAAGGCGCTGCTTGGTCAACCCGAAGGCCCAGGCTGGAAATACTCTTACCCCTCCCCGGCACGAAAGGGGGAGAGGCAAGAACATTCCGATCCTCAGCCACCACATCTCCGGCCGGAACCACGTTGTCGGAGGCGCCTTCAGTAGTCGAGGCCGCCACGGCCGTAGCCAACTCCGTCCCAGGGAGCACATCGTCCGCTCCGAAGGATACGTTCTCCACCACCGGGCTCGGAGCCCCCAGGGGAGCCGGAGGGTCCGCTCGGGTGACCATCTCCGAAGAAGCGGGGACGTCGGGCGCCACCAAGGCTTCGGTACCCGAAGAGGTACCTATTTCAAATACCAAGATTAATTAACATATTCTACAGATAGCAAGCGAATGCCGACGAAAAAAGAAAGAGCTCCGGGAAAATACCTCCAAGAGCCGCTTGAGGAAGGATCGCCGGATCCTCCAGGACTTCGTACATCTGGAGGATATTGTCAAAGTCATCCCCCGAAGTCCTACCCTCGGTTTCGTCCGTCGGGGCCACGACCTCCGCGGGAACCCCTTCGGGCGCAGGCAAGTCGGAGGTAGAGTATGACTCCACTTGCACGTTGACGGGTGCAGGAGGAGCCAACGGAGTTACACTAACACCCTCCCTGCCGGAGAGGTTTGGGGGGACCTCCTCCATGTCTTCATCAATCAAAAGGTAGTCTTCGAAGGCCTTCGCTGTAGCACCTCCAGAGTCTTCTGCCTCTTCGGGAGTCGGGCTCCGCTCATCCGGCGACGAAGAAGATGAAGCGGGCATCAAGTGCGGAGGCTGCTTCGCCGCCTTCTTCTTAAGAGGTTGCTTGCCAGCTTTTTTAGAGGGCTCGGCCGCCGCTTTCCTCTTGCGAGCCGCCGCTCCAGCTGGGGCGAAGTCGGGAAGCTGCGGAGGCTCCATGCCGATGGCTCTCCACACCCTGTTCGAGCGCTCCCAACTCCCCACCAGCTCCAGCCTCCTCTGCCTCTCGGCCACCGAAGGGGCTCCGAGAATTCGTTCGGTAGCCCGGACTATGTCGTCCGGAGCTAAGGTCAGAGGCGCCGCTGAAAAGAAAAAGGTATAAGAAGCATAAGTATAATTAATGTGTTCATATAAAATGATGCCGCAGGAGAAAGACGTACCTATGTTTCGGAGGTCCCCCTCCGAGGCTTGCGGGATGGAGATTGGCCAACTGGCTCCGAGGGGTGAGATCCGAAGGCCGACGAACTCCTCGGCCAGGTCGCGCATGCTCATGCGACGAGCCACTGAAGCCAGCAACCCTAGCCTCGTCGTGAGCAAGCTAGGGTTCGGGGAGATGTCCGCTTCCTTCCGGAACCAGATTTCTTGAAGAGGGCCCGAAAGGGGGGAGTCTTCTCCTACTTCGGCGTAAAACCACCGAAGTATCCAATTTGTATACCATCGATCGTTTATGGCCTTCGCAGGGAAATGAAGAGCGTGCTCCCGCCGTAGCTGGAAATTAACACTGCCGAAGGCCACTGTCACCTTCGAGTCTCCAGGCCCATCTTGAGGCTTCGGCTGGCAGATGGCCTCGTGGGTCGCTGCGAAGATCTCGGAGCACCCTTCACACCCCTCCGCCCGAAGAGCCCACTCGAAGACGGCCAGGCGGACGATTGCGTTGGGGGACAATTGAGGCAGGGTTATGTGGAACAGGTCCAGTACCTCTGCCAGAAAATCCACGGCTGGTAGCCCCAAACCCGCTTCGAAGAACGCCTCGAAGACTACCACTTCTCCGCTCCGAGGCCGTGGAGTCGACTCTGTCCCGGGAACTCGAGTCCTCATTCCGGCTCCCAGCTTCCCGTCTACTGCCTCTTCAATGGACTCCGCGGTGCTCATAGACTGGCCGATGACAAAGCTTTGGGCCATCTTCTTCTTGGAGGGCGGGCGGAGCGCTCGAGGGTTCTTGGGCCAAGCACCTCCCGGACCCCCCGCCATTGCCGTGGCTGCTGATGCGGCCCACGCCTGCCGCTGCGCCAGAGTGTTGGCCGCCAATGGAGTTGTGTGGCTGGTTCTCGCCATTGCGCTCAAATGCTCGAAGGTGCGGAAGGTTGAAGGGAAAGGTGAATTGCAGGAACGGTGAATGCGGTAAAAAACTTCCAGTAATCCCTATTTCCCCCTTTTATAACCGCACAACCTATACTGCTCTTCGAGAAGTTTCACATTGCAGGTTCGGCTTCCGTCGCTGACAGGTGGGGCTGGTAATTGGAACGGCGTGCAACCGCTGAAGAAATCGACCGTTACTTCTTTTTTACAGAGGGTAACGACTATCTGCGCCGTAACGGTCATATTGACGGTACCCCACGACGTTCACGCTCCGTAACCGTCGCCACGACGAAAGACACTTCGTAACCGCTTGCACGACGTTCACACTCCGTAACCGCTTTCGTAACACTCATGCTCCGAAACCATGCTATTCCCAGGGAGTTTTCCCACTATGCCAAAACTCGGAGGCGAATGTTTTAAAATATTGGGCCCAATATTCTGGGCTAAATCATAACATCTTCGCATTCCCTTTAAGCCTCAGAAACTAAAAATGTTCCTTTCGTATACTGCCTTCTTTCTAAAAAATAGGTTATCTACAGAAAGGCGTATTCGAGGGGCTACTGTTGGGGGAAATTACTTCATTTCCAGGACTTAAAGGTTAACCCTCCGAGGGCTCCAAGAAGATCCCGAAGATGGCTGACTAATGCTCGAAGCATACGTCAGCACGGTCGGAGGGTGTCACGATGCGAAGTCTCAAAGGACCCTCCGAAGGGAAGGAGGAGGCTTCGAAGCAGGAAGACGTGACTGATAGGATGTCTTGCTTATCCATCTACCCTACAACACTTTACCGTGTATAACCTTGTTTATAATATTGGAGGTCAGTTGTAACTTAGGGGTAAATAGGTCTATTCCTTAAGCCTTTTTCCCTATAAATACCCCCCATTGTACCTTGTAAGAAGGATCCAGAACCAGTGGTTCAAACACATACATTCAGACCTCTTGAGTTGTTATCCTTTACGGAGGCTCAAGTTTGTCCTAAAAACACAAACCTCTTGTTTGTTTGTTCTTAACTACTAAGAACCTGTTGGTGTAACTTTTACGCCAACAGTAGTCATAAATACTTTTAGTACTTACTTAGTTCTTTTTGCAGCAATTTGTTCTTGCTAGAGCGGCAGCGACTTCCAATGAGGTCGAAGTTAATCGACTTAAACGGAAGGTCACTACCCTCCAGACGGCCCTTAACGACTCCACCGGGAGATCCCTCAGGCTGGAGGAAGAAGTCTTGGAGGAACGGAGGGCTAGGGTGGCGTCGGACGAAGCCCTCGGAGCCCTCCGTTCGTCTGCCCAGGAGGTCGAGGCCGAGCGCGTTGTCCTTCGTGCGGAGGTTGAAAGGCTTCGCCAAGAAGCCGATACCTCAAGTGCGTAGCTGGTGGAGCTTTAGGGGGCTCTTAGCCAGGCGATGGCCCACAAGAGTTCTTTGATGCTCCCAGTGGCCGAAGTGGGCGCGACTGCTGCAGGCCTGGAAGCAGCGGAGAAGAAGAATTCCAGTACTGCGGACCGTACCTTGGAAGCCCTCCAGGGTACGCTGGAGTACTTCGGCACCATGTGCCCTTCGGCTTCTGCTGCAACCCACGAGCCTCTTGACCGGAAGCTAACGAGGATCCAGGTTGCTTCGTCGTTGATGAACAACTCCGGTATTCGCTACGGGGAAATCTCCAGACAGTGTGCTGGTATCGGGGTCCTTCGTCACCTTGAATCCCTTCGGATCCCCCTTGGCTCAGTCGAAGGCTCGTCCCCTGGAGGCTTCGCGGACGACGACTTGCTGCGGCCATCTTCGGAGGTGGCTTTGGCCTGGGAGGCCTTCCGGTCGACCTGGAAGATGGACCATAAGGCCGCAGCTAAGGCCTGGATTGACGAGGCCCGCCGGCAGAAGCAAGCGCAGACAAGGCCACCACTTCCTACTGCGCCAGCCCCTTCGGTTCCTGCTCCGCTGACCGACCCGTAGGTCTAGCCGCTTAGGACTGCTATGTATATGAAGCCTTGTAAACCCTATTTTTATTAATGAAAAAGTTATAAACATGAACTTGTCTTGGGTGTTCTGCTATTTTTTAGGTTTTGTCATGCCCTTCGAGCCCTGACTTCGAACTTCTGGAAATTACCGACGAGCTCCGAAAGGAGTGGGCAAACCTCGAGGGTTTGAGGCCTTACTGCCGCTCCCGCTTTTCTGTTCCTCGCGGAGACGGGGGGAAGGTCACCCTTGAAGTTCGAAGGGACGTCTTAGCTTATATTAAAGAGGAAGAGAAGTCGGAGGGGTCCTCATCCTCCGAGCCTATTGACTGGTCCGACTCGGAGTACCAAGTTGAAGACCCTACGAAGGCTGACTCCGAAAGGCTCCTGACGTGGGCTGAGCTTCAAGAGGAGCAGAGGAAACTGCGAGCCTCGAAGAAGAAGAGAAGCATCCGGCCTAAAAGGACGACTTCGAGCTCCGAAGGGCAAAGTAGCCGTAGGGGCCGAAAGGGTCTTCGATTTTATTTAGGCTTAGACACAAATTTCTCTTGATGTACACTTATAAAGATTTAATGTGGAATGCTTCGGAAGTATGCTGTGTAACTCGTACCCTCCGACCCCCCTTGTGGGTGGCGGAGCCTTTACCATTGAAAAGGGTTCGCTAGGCACAATGACTGTCCGAACACCTGCATGCTTCGAACTTTGTACTTAAATTTGCTTTTGAAGACTAAAAATTTTCTCGCTCTTTTTTCTTTAAAGTCCTTAGACTCTTCTACGGATCCTAACAAGCCGGAGCCTGGAATCCGTAGGTTGGCCACCTTCGGCTCTTTTACAGATACTTCGCGCCCGGAGGCCAAAAATCTGTTTTCTTTAAAGTCCTTAGACTCTTCTACGGATCCTAACAAGCCGGAGTCTGGAATCCGTAGGTTGGCCACCTTCGGCTCTTTTACAGATACTTCGCGCCCAGAGGCCGAAAATCTGTTTTCTTTAAAGTCCTTAGACTCTTCTACGGATCCTAACAAGCCGGAGCCTGGAATTCGTAGGTTGGCCACCTTCGTCTCTTTTACAGATACTTCGCGCCCGGAGGCCGAAAATCTGTTTTCTTTAAAGTCCTTAGACTCTTCTACGGATCCTAACAAGCCGGAGCCTAGAATCCATAGGTTGGCCACCTTCGGCTCTTTTACAGATACTTCACGCCCGGACACCGAAAATCTGTTTTCTTTAAAGTCCTTAGACTCTTCTACGGATCCTAACAGGCCGGAGCCTGGAATCCGTAGGTTGGAAACGGAGCCTTTGAACCAATGGTTCGAAGGCAGCTGCCTGGGTCTTGAGAAAAATGCTCGGCTCTACAAGCATCTCTATCCTCCTAATGCGTCCATCAGGAGTACGAGATATTCGAAGAGCAAACAAAGTTCGACCCTTATCTTTATTCATAGAGGGGAAGTTTTTACAAGTGATTACAAGGGGCCCCCTAAGCAAAATAACGCTTGAGGTGCTCCGCATGCCATGCATGCTTCAACTCTTCTCCTTCTAAATTGGCTAATTTAAACGACCCGGGGCGTCCTGAGCTTAAGATAACATATGGTCCTTCCCATTTGTTTCCTAGCTTCCCCGGGGCTATTACACTGCGCAATACCAGATGACCCGGTTTTAATTCACTTAGCTTTACCTTCGGGTCATACCATGTCTTGGTGTGTTTGTGGTATTTAGACAGGTTCGCGACAGCACGAAGCCTTGTTTCTTCTGACAAATCCAGGGAAGTGCTTCGGTCACTTTCGTCCCCAGGCTGTACTACGCGAAGCGATCCACCTCTGAGCTCCGTAGGAGTCATGGCCTCATCTCCGAAGAGTAATCTAAACGAAGTGAACCCCGTTGACCTGGTTTGAGTGGTTTGAATGGACCACAAGATTTTGGGGAGCTCTTCGACCCACAGCCCCTTTGCCAATCCAACAATTCGGCGATTCAACCCGGAAAGGATGTTCCCATTGGCTCGCTCAACAGCTCCGTGGACTGTGGATGCCGTACTGCTGCGAAGCACAACTTAATGCCCAGTTCTTCACAAAATGTTTGGAAGGTATTAGCTTCGAACTGGGTTCCATTATCCACCGTCAATTCTCTTGGAACTCCGAACCTGCATATGATATTTTGCCAGAAAAATCGTTGCACATTCTTCGAGGTGATGGCTGTTAGTGGCTCCGCCTCAACCCATTTTGAGAAATATTCGATTGCCACCACCGTGAATTTCAAGCCGCCTTTTGCCACTGGGAAAGGGCCTATGAGGTCCATGCCCCATCTAGCCATTGGCCATACTGGGGCAATAACTTGAAGCTGAGCTGGCGGGCGATGGCTCCGCCTGCCCATCCACTGGCAGCCTTGGCATGTTCGAACTAGTTCTTCCGCGTCTCTTACTATTGTTGGCCAATAAAACCCTTGCCGAAGCGTCTTGCCTGCTAGCGCTCGAGGGGCTAAATGACCTCCGCATAGCCCTTCGTGGATGCCCCGAAGTATGTCTTGACCTTCGGGCTGTGAGTTGCATCGAAGTAGGGGTGAACACACTCCGGACTTGTATAGTACTTCATCAATAAGTTTGTAATTTCGAGCTCTTGCTTGCAACCTTCGAGCTTCTGGGCCTTCAGGAGGGTCCATGGTACTTTGCAATATGCTTATTATCGGGGCCCGTCAATCTGTAGTTGGAATGCACATTACTTCTGATGAGGGTATTTGGTCAGCCGCTGGCTGCTCTAGCTCTTCGTAGAAAGCACCCTCTGGGAGGTCCACCGCTCCTGCTGCAGCCTTTGCAAGAATATCTGCAAGTTGATTCTCTGCCCGAGGGATGCTTCGAACTGTAAACCCTTTGAATGCTGCTTCGGCCTTGCGGATTTCTTCAAGGTATTGCGCGAGATGTGGGTTTTTTGCTTGAAAGCTTTTGTCAATATGCCCCGCGACGACTTGGGAATCTGTCTTGATCACTATTCTTGTAGCTCCGAGCGCTTTAGCCTTTCGGAGGCCTAGCAAGATTCCTTCATACTCGGCAATGTTATTAGTGGTTCTGAAGTTGAGCCTTGCGGAATACATGGCCTTTTGCCCTGATGGTGACAAGATGACGACCCCTGCTCCGGCACCTGATGCTTGATAAGCTCCGTCAGAGAATATTGTCCAAAAACCTTCGGAGGGTTCTTCCGGGGTCCAAATTGCAGATGGAGTCCATTCTGCTACAAAATCTGCTATAATTTGAGATTTAACAGCTGTCCTCGCCGTGAAGGAGATTTCGAAGGGTGCCAGCTCGACTGCCCATTTTCCAATCCTGCCTGTGGAATCTTTGTTTCGGAGCATATCCCCAAGAGGATACGACGTAGGGACGATCAGGTTATGCGCCAAGAAATAATGCCTTAGCTTCCGCGAGGCCATTACGAGGGCATAAGCAAACTTCTCGAGCTCGGAGTATCTGACTTTAGCTCCGGATAATGCCTCCGACACAAAATATACTGGGTTCTGGACTAGCTTTCCTTTAAGCTCAACTTCCCGGACTAGTACTGCGCTCACTGCTGAATTTGTTGCTGCAAGATAAAGGAGCAATATTTCTTCTGGGAGGGGAACTGTCAAAATTGATAACCTTCTGAGGTATTCTTTTATAACATAGAAGCTCTTTTGACACTCCGATGTCCATTGAAAGCTTTCGGACCCCTTTAGTGCTTTGAAAATTGGGAGGCTCCGCTCTGCTGACCTGGCCAGGAACCTGCTAAGAGCTGCAAGTCTCCCTGCTAATTTTTGAACCTGCTTCAAATTCTCTGGTGGAGCCATCCTTTGTAGTGCACTTATCTGTGTTGGGCTAGCTTCGATTCCCCTGCTCGAAACTAAGTACCCTAGCAGTTTTCCTGCTTGTGCTCCGAATATACATTTTTCTGGATTGAGGCGTACTCCACATGCTCGGAGGCTCTCAAATGTTTCAGCTAGATCTAGGCTATGCTGGTGTTTTTGAGCACTCTTTATTACAATATCATCCATATAGGCCTCGACATTCCGGCCTATCTGATGACCTAGAGCCTTAGCTATTAAACGAGAAAAGGTAGCTCCGGCATTCCGCAGCCCAAAAGACATTCTTACATAACAAAATACTCCGGAAGGAGTTATAAAGCTTGTCTTGGCTTCGTCTTCGCGTTTTAGCCATACTTGATGATATCCGGAGTATGCGTCGAGGAAACTTAGCAATTCGGACCCAGCTGTGGAATCTACCAACTGATCTATTCGGGGCATCGGGTAGGGGTCTCGCGGGCATTCTTTATATAATGAAGTGAAATCAATACACATGCGCCATTTGTTCGAGTCCTTCTTCCTTACAAAAACAGGGTTAGCCAACCACTCAGTATGGGCTACCTCCCTGATGATGCCAACCCTTAACAATTTTTCTACTTCGGCCTTGGCTAGGCTTGCTCTTTCTGCTGACAGCTTGCGGAGCCCCTGGCGCACCGGCTTGGCCTTCGGATTGACGAGCAGACTATGCTCGATGATGCTTCGATCGACCCTGGTGATGTCTTCGTCAGTCCAAGCAAATATGTATAGATTTTTCCTGATGACTTCTTCTAACGAAGCGGTTATTTCTGGAGATAGCTCCTGGCCGAATTTTACTGGGTACTCTTTGCCATCTTCCGAGATTATTCTTGTCTCAACCTCACCCTCCGGGCTCGGCTTGAGCGAAGGTCCCTTCGGAGGGTTCAAGGCCTCCGGTATTTCTTCGACTCTTTTCGCCACATTATGCACTTGTCGGGGGTCCAATGGCTGCCCATGGCCATACTCCGTCCTCCTGGCTACAGCCTGGTCTCCTGAAATAGTAAGCACTCCACCTTGCGTGGGCATTTTGAGACAAAGGTAATTATGATGTGCTATAGCCCCGAACTGGTTCAACATCCCTCGACCGAAGATAGCATTGTAAGCGTATGGCGCATCAACCACGTCGAAGATCACCTCCTCTACCCGGGCCAAAGGCCCCTCTCCGAAGGCAACCTCGAGGCCTATTTGGCCGAGGGCATCGAGAGGCGGTCCTGAGAACCCTTGAAGCGGCCGGGCTGCTAGAAGTAGATGCTTCCGAGGTATGCACATCTGGTCGAAGGCCTGGACGAAGAGTATGTCGGAGGAGCTCCCGCCATCTACTAGGATCCTTCGAACGTCTGCTCCTGCTATATCAGCAGAGATGACTAATGGGTCAGCATGGGGGAACTTCACCCCCGCCGCATCGCTGGCTGTGAATGAGATGGGCACACGGGACCATTCTGGCATCCCTTCGGCGGAACTCGAGGTCCCAATGTGCCCGACCTCGCGGACGTACTCACGGCGCTGTCTCTTGGACATGCTTCCGAGGGTCCCCCCTCCGGAGATGGGCAGGACCACCCTCTTGCCGCGGTCTTGCGGGTCTTCTTGCTTTGGTGGTGGCATAATACTGGCCACCGGTAGCCGCATGGGTGCTTCGAGGGCACCGACTCGGGCCATAGTTTGAATAGGCTCCGAGCGTGCCGACGGTGGGGCTCGGTC
Source organism: Zizania palustris (assembly GCA_019279435.1). NCBI lineage: Eukaryota > Viridiplantae > Streptophyta > Magnoliopsida > Poales > Poaceae > Zizania > Zizania palustris. The sequence goes on from JAAALK010000081.1 coordinate 17,268,086, forward strand.
CGAAGTACCCCGCTCGGTATTTCGCTCAAGGTAGTCACCCTGAAGGGCCAATACTGCCTTGCAATCCTTCGTGTCATGGCTTCTATTGTCTCCATGCACACAACAAAAAAAACTCTGGCGCCTGCCAGGCATCCTTTCTTGAGGCTTTGGTGGCCCAGCCTTGAAATTTTTCACCTGCTGGAAATTGGCAGGTGCCTTCGAGGCTGAAGGTGCAATGTTTAGCACCTCCGAGCAGAAATGCTTCTTCCCCCGCTTGTACTCGTTGAAGCGGTTGTCTTGTGGAGGTTGCAGAGTAGCGGAGGCTTCAGGCTCCCTTTTGACTTCTCGGAGGGTGGGCAATGGTGCTTCAGCTCACCGAAGACATCCTTCCTCCGCCTTGGCATACTGTTCGAAGTATGCCATGAGTTGCGCCACCGACGTTACCGGCTTCCGATGGAGTTTACTGAGGAGATCGGGGTTCAACACCCCTTCGCGGGCAGCATCAACTACCGAGGAGGTAGACAGGCCCTTGATCTGTGACTTGGTGTGGGCGAAGCACGTGAAGTACTCCCGGAGGGTTTCTCCCACCCGCTGCTTTACCTGAAACAAACTTCCTATGGACATCGGGGCCACGAAGGTACCTTGGAAGTTGCTCACAAATTTCTTTTTTAGCTGCTCTCATGAACTGATCGATCCTGGCTTCACGGACCAGAACCAGCGGAGTGCCACGCCTTCGAGAGCGAGGGGGAAGCATTTTGCCATGGTGCTTCGCACCTCTCCGCTTGCTTCTATTGCCAGGGCGTAAGAGCGGGCGAGCTCTCCGGGGTCCGACCCCCCAGAATACTTGTGCAGCTTCGAGGCCTTGAACCTGGGGTCGAAAGGCAATCTCTGCAGATCAGGGTGTAACGGAGATTCGTGATCGAAGGATGCATTCTCGGCTTCCTCCGGGACCTGGATAACTTCTGGGGGATTGCGGGTTCCATCGTCTTGAGGCCCCCCTGGAGTTTCGGTGGAAGCTTGAGTGCGGAGGCGATCGGCGGCCTCTTGACTCCACCTGGATACCTCCTCCTGAAGCCTGGCTAGCTGCGTAGCCTCGGTTTCGGGAGGGCCTTCGTCTTCGTCGGAGGGCACTTCTGGATCCCGACTAGCTGCGTAGTCGGTCTGCAGCACCGTAGGAGGGGGCAGACTGCCCCGGGGCGCTCGACGCCCAGCGGTCTCGGCAGGAATCGCCGGATTAGCTGAGGGCCCAGCTCCATTGGTCCGAGGGGACCTTCGAAGAGGACCCGAAGTCTGGCTACGCTTCGGAGGCATAGCTAGCCGCGAAGATGTCTTGGAGATGAAGGACTTCGAACGACTCGAGGGGTCGAGAGTAGGCCCTCGAGCTGCACTAAGAAGCCCTTAACTGAAGGGTGCGCGGAGTCTTGGGACTCCGAGGCTCCCTCCATAAGTGCTCTTCGGAGTGCAGTCAGCAGTAGAGAACAAGCTTTTAAAACTTGGATCCCCACGGACGGCACCAAATGTTGGCGCAAATGTTACGCCAACAGGTTCTCTGTTATCAAGAACGTACAAACAAAGAGTTTGTGCTTTAGGACTACTTTGAGCCTCCGAAATGGATAATAGCTCAAGTGGTCCGAATAAGTGTAGATGAACAATTTTGTTCTGGATCCCTTTTACAAGGTACAATGGGGGGTATTTATAGGGCAAAAAGCATAAGGAAAAGACCTATTTACCCCTAAATTACAACCGACATAGTAGAAACTATTCGGTATTATAAACAAGGTTATACACGGTAAAGCACTGCAAGGTAGATGGATAAGCTGGACATCCAATCAATCATGCCCTTCTGCTTCGAGGCCTCCATCTTCCCTTCGGAGGGTTCTCTAGGTCTTCACACCGTAGCACCCTCCGGTCGTGGCGACGTATGCTCCGAACAACAGTCCACCAGCTTCGGGGTTCTTACTCAGCCAACGAAGGGTTAATCTTTAAGTCTTGGAAATAGAGTAATTTCCCCCAACAGTTACTTTCCGTAGTCTCATAAGTGTATTCCGCTAGCGGCCGATAGCGCCTGCTTTTGTATCCAAATTGCGTAATAAAATCACCGGGCCACTGTTTTCACCCATGGCGAACGCGCAACAACTCTAAGAGTTTCGCTTCACCAAAGCAATCGGGTTCCGAGCTCCGGCTCTACGCACCCTCGGGTTCCGAGCTCCGACTCGACGCGCCCTCGCTCTCGGGTTCTGAGCTCCGGCTCGACGCGCCCTCGCTCTCAGGTTCTGATCTCCGGCTCGACGCACCCCCGCAATCGGGTTCCGAGCTCTGGCTCGACGCACCCTCGGGTTCCGAGCTCCGCCTCGATGCACCCTCACTCTCGGGTTCCGAGCTCCGGCTCAACGCACCCCCGCAATCGGGTTCCGAGCTCCGGCTCGACGCACCCCCACAATCGGGTTCCGAGCTCCGGCTCGACGCACCCCCGCAGTCGGGTTCCGAGCTTCGGCTCGACGCGCCCTCGCTCTCGGGTTCCGAGCTCCGGCTCGACGCACCCCCGCAGTCGGGTTCCGAGCTCCGGCTCAACACACCCTCGCTCTCGGGTTCCGAGCTCTGGCTCGATGCACCCCCGCAATCGGGTTCCGAGCTCCGGCTCGACAACCCTCGCACTCGGATCCCCAGATCCCGTTCAAAGTATCCTACCCTTGTAAGTGGGATGCATTCACCGCGCCTTCCTCCTAGCCGGTTAGCGCCCAGCCGGCAAACCGACTACCCGCTAAGGAGGGGGGAAGGGAAGGAGCAAGGAGTAAGGCTTCAACCACACATATTGGAAAAAGAAGAAATACGAGGGACGTACAATGTCTATTACAAATCAAAGACAGAAGAAAGGATCAAGAGAAGTTTTCATCCAGGCCAAGCAAGAACCGAAGGCCCCCTCGGTCGGAGGGGCCACCTGGGCCAGAGCTCGCTTCGGACGGAGGTCCGGACGCGGTTCGCGCGGACCTCTCCTTCCTCTTCCTTCGCTCCTCCTCCTTCTTCTGAGCGCAAAAGGCTCTCTGGTCCTCTTGAAGTTGGGCCCAGCTGCGTAGATTGTCCCCCCCGGGGGGCGCTTCGTCTAGGCCGGCTTCCGTATCAGACCAGTCCACTGGTTTGGGAGACGAAGACAAGGAGCGAGGCCCTGTTTCTTCTTCCTTGACAAGCCTCAGAACCCCTCAGAGGACGTCGGGGTCCGCGTGTCCGTTGCTACTACGGGGAAGGACGAAGCGCGCAGGCCGATTCGCTCTCAGAGCCTCGAAGATAGCCCATCGATATCAAAGAGCGTCGTCAAATTCAAGCACTTCGACATCACAGTCGCAATCGCGGACACCCTGAATGAACCCCAGAAGGTACTCTTTATTAATATATGACTAAGTTCCCAAAGCTATTATAGGCTAATACAACGAGAAGATCTCGAGGAAGCTACACCTTCGGGTCTGGGTGGCGGACCGAGGCCAAAGGCTTCGAGGAAGCTGGAGGACCGTGGGCGCGGAATGCCTCCTCCAGCCAAGTCTTGATCGCTTCGGGGCCCTCAGTCTGCCAGACCACCTTGAGCGCCCTCCAGGATTGACTTAGCGCAGGGCTCGGCGTTCGGAGGTGATCCCCCATGAAGGTGACCGGATGCGAGCTCGAAGGCGAAGGAAGAGGAAGTCCAGTCGCTTCGAGATGTCGAAGAATCCCGTAAGCGGCCACCCGAGCAGACACCTCGCCGTACTGCGCTACGGTAAGGTGTATTTGCTGGACGGCGGACTGGATAAATTTCACCCGATGGACCAGGGGCTCCCAGGCGATGTCGAACGCACCACATCCGGTGTCGTAGCGCGCCAGCACCTTCTGGAGGGACACCGCCGTGTCAGCCGCCGTCTTCCCCGCCTCGGCAAGCGCCTCGGTCATCTCCTCGTTCCGGGCGGTGAGGTCCACCTCGACCCGCTCCATCTGGGCCACTCGGGCCCCGAGGTCCTCGGCGTTGGCTGCCGCTTCCCGGAGCTCGCCCACCTCCGAGACTTGAGCCCGGAGCGTGGAAACCTCCTCTTCGAGCCGCTCCGCTTCTGCGGCCCGGGACCGAAGCACCTCCGCCTCGGCAGCTCGGGCCCGAAGGACATTGACTTCCGCCTCCAGCTCGTCGGCTCGCGCAGCTCGAGCCCGAAGCCCTTCCAGCTCCACGACGCGGGCCTTGAGGGAGTCCATCTCCGCCATTTGGGCCTCAAGCGCCTCGACCTTTGCTGCCTGGAGCCGAAGGGCTTCGACCTCCGCTGCTCGCTCGCGGGCTAGCCTCTCCGCGGTATCTGCTTGGGCCGCAAGCCTCTCAGCATCCGCCTCGCGGCGTTGGCGCTCGGAAAGCAGGGCAATCAGCGAACCCTGCGCCAACGCAACCACCTGCGCGCAAGGAAGATAATCAGAAGAAGAGCTAGGGGCTCACCGAGGGTGCTCCAAGAAAGTACCTGGCCCGCTGTAGTCTCGATGGCCCTGCCAAGGTCCAGGTCGTCCGATCGCCCCAGTTCACCTACCACCGGGGCCTCGCGCAGCTGTAAGTAGTAGTCGTGGACCGGGGCCACCTTGGACGCGAAGTCCTCGCCGGTCGCCAGGAAGGGGCGCAAGAGGGGCACGGCGGCGCGCGCGCCCCGGGAGTCAGAAGGGGGCCGAGGTCGGTTCCCTGCGTCTTCGACGGCCTCCGGAGAAGCCCCTTTGAAGGCTTCGGACTCCGCTCCGCCCCGTTGCCCCGAAGTCTTCATCGTGTCGGCAGGGGCTCTGGACCTCGCATCCGCAACGTCGTCGGGAAGCGGAGCGACTGGTTCGACGCCCCGGGCAGATGTGCCTGAGTAAGCGAGCAAAGGCTGAGATCGGGAAGGCCCCGATGTTTGAGGAAAAGATGGGTAAGCTATCGTACCTTCGTCCGCGACCTCGGTAAGGTCCTCCGGGAGCTGAGCGGGCCCCGACGGGCTCGGGCGGTAGAAAAGATTGTCGATTGAGTTCACCGGGGAACCCGCCGCCGCCGCGGCGAGCTTGGCCTCGATGTCGGCGCTCCCCTCGATGGCGCCAAGCGGGTCGGCCAGGCCCCCTCGGTCCAGGCTGTCCGTCTCCCTGCTCCCATGGGAGCCGGCGGAGACCCCCTCCGAAGCCGGTTCGCGCGGGAGAGAAGTCTCGGGAGGCGGCGTCGCCCCGATGATGGGCGCCTCCTGCACGGCCCTCGGCACGGGCTCCGTGGGGCCCGAGCGTGGGGGAGCGTTTCCGGAGGGTCCCCTGACTCCGACTGGGTGCCGTCGCTAGAACCTCCCCACTCGAAGGGGGAGGCAGAGGAGTGTCCCGGAGAAAGCTTCCTTGTGCCCTTCACTATCTTCTTCTTCTTGGGGGGACGCCGAGGGGAGAGGCAATCGTCGGGGTCGCCCACCTTCCTCTTCGAGACAGCCCGGAGGACTTCATCCTTCGGAAGAGGCGGAGGCGAGAGCTCGAGCGCCCCCCATACTCTGTTGGAGCGCTCCCAGGAGCCCACCAGCTCTAGCCGCCGAGTGCGTTCGGCCGGGGTAGGGGCTCCGAGAATCTTCTCTGTCATGTGGGCCACTTCCTCGGGGGTCCGGGCGACGAGCGACCCTGCGTTCGAAGATCAGAACCGGAGTACCCTCCGAGCACGAAAGACGGGAACAAAGTTAGTAGGTGCGGACACTTACCAAGCTGACGGGAGAGCTCCGCTGGCATCGACTCGTCCCGGCTGCTCCGGAGCGACGCCGGCCATTCTTCCTTCAGCGGAGGGATCTCGAGGGCCACGAACTCCTCCGCCAAGTCGCGCATGCTCATTCGGCAGGCGACGATCTGGAGAAGCTGGATCCTCGCGGAGATCGAGTCTGCGTTGATCTCGATGCGCGCCTCCCTCCAGAACCAAATGTGGCGCGGGATCCCAGCGAGGCCCGAACTGAGCCCTACGCGGACGTAGAACCACCGGTTCACCCACTTGGAATACCATCTTTCGTTGATGGCCTTCGCCGGGAAGGAGTCCACGTACTTCCTCCAGAGCTGGAAATTGATGCTCCCAAAGGCCAGTATCTGGCCTCCCTTCTTCTTCGGCTGCCAGAGAGCTTCGTGCATCTGTGCGGAGACCTCCGCCCTCCCTTCGCAGCCTTCGGCGCGCATGGCCCACTCGAAGATGGCGAGGCGGGCCACGACATTAGGGGAAAACTACGGAAGTTCTAGATGAAACGCATCTAGCACCCCGGCGAGGAGCTCCGAAGCGGGGAACCCCAGCCCCGCGTCGAAAAAGGCTTCGAAGACGACGACCTCGCCTTCTCGTGGCTGCGGGGTCGTCTCTCGACCTAGCCTCCTCGCCGGCATCTCAAGACCAAGGCATGCCCTGGTTGCTTGCTCGATCGACGCATCCGTGCACGCAGACGGGCCGAGTTCCAGGGTCTGCTCCCGGAACCGCTCTGAGGCGGGACGGAGCTCACGCGAGCTACGCGTCTCCGACGGGCCCGATGCCGTTGCCGCCGCCGCCGCTGCCGCCATCTGGCGCTGCAAGAAGCGCGGGTCCATCGCCATGGTTGGAGTAGCGCTCCTCACCATCACGCAGGGGGGCGAGAGAAGGGTTGGCGCTCAGGAAGCAGGACGGGCGTTGTCTGAGGCGACTAGAGTGGGCGTGGCAAAGTGAAGGAGGGAGAACAGGCCGTGCGATGGGAGCTATTTAAGCACAAGGCCATCGGTTCCTTTCCCGTCCGTTCAGCGTGTGAACGCGGCGGTTGCATGGTACCCGCATTTAAGGCCAAACCGGCGCATTGAGGCGCGGCGGCTCCCTGACGGTTCGCCTCCCCAACGCCGTTTACACACGCGCGACATTAACTGCTTCAGGAGGCGTTGGGCCGCCTCCTTGGGGCCAGAACCCCACGGTCAAAGGTGCGCAGGTACCCAGCGGGCCCGGTCAAACTCCTCTCAACCCGCCGGGAGGAAGGTTTGAAGCGGCCCCCCAGCCTCCGGGTCCGATCGCGCCTACCCGCTTCGAAGCTCCTCCGCGTTGGTCAAAGGGAGGCCACGCCACTACTAGATCCAGCACCCCAATGTAAGTTACATTCCTCATGAAAGTTGTCGGAATTATCATGTGCGCTTCCACCCTCTCTTAACGCAGGGCTCTCGAGAGGAAAGAAGCGAGGGGCTACTGTTGGGGGAGATAATCCCGATGGCTGAAGGGGGCCCACCACCAGGGGGTCCGAAGCCTGGTGCCGGAAGGGCCAGGACCTACGGGTGATGATGCCGGAGGCCACCCTCCGGGAGAAGGACGCCGGAGGCCACCCTCCGGGAGAAGGACGTTGTTGGCGTAAAAGATTACGCTAACAGGTTTCTGTAGAAAAGAAACTAACAAACGAAGTGTTTGTGAAGCAAACTGTTCTAAGCCTCCGAAAGGATAATAACTTAGAATAGTTCGAAAGTGTGTATTGAATAACTTGTATTCGGTCCCTATTACAGGGTGAAATGGGGGGTATTTATAGGCCCAAACATTAAGGAGAAGACCTATTTACCCCTCTATTACAACCGTCATAGTAGAAACTATTCGGTTCCCTTAATAGGGCTAAAATGGTAAAAGACTAATCTAATGAGAAAGAAGATAAGTCTTCCATCTTAGCTGGCAGAAAAGATCTTGGAGGGCTTTAGTTCGAAGATGTACTCCGAACCAATGCCTATCTTCGTACTTCGAACTTGATTCCGGGTATCTTCGAAGATGATCTTCGGGAAACCTTCGAACCAGCTGACTGCCTTTATGTTGCTTCGGCAATAACCCCGAAGATGAGATATTTTCCCCCAACAGTAGCCCCTCGAATACGCTTCTCCGTTTGACCTGTAACATTAGGAGAGCAGTATACGGAAGGAAAAGATAACCAAACATAGGGGTTATTGGTTTTTATTTTATCTCCGAAATGCATGAAGATATGAGCTTCGAATCAGTCTTAAGGTAATTACTTTTCGAACTATCTTAGAACCGACTCAAGAAGTTCGAAAGTCTTTTAGACTTAGAGAAAATAGCCGTTAAGTTTCTGTTTCCAACAGAAACTGTAGCAGGCGTTAATTTCGTAAAAGAAGTAACGGCAGGAATGCGAAACGACATGGATTAACGGTAAGAAAGTGAAATCTAGGCTATAAATAGAGGGCCTAGAAGTTACCCGGTTACCTTTTCACCGCATTCTAGCAACCAAAAACTTTTTAGCCCTTTGAGTTCTTGAGCCCTAGCCTCCATTTCCTCAGAGCAATCCGGCGATCGCGATGGTGAAGACTAAGGGATCTGCACCTCCGTCGGCCTTGGCTCGGCAGCAGGCGGCCGCAGCAGCAGCGGCGGCAGCGTTGGCGGCGGCACCTCCGATGCCGGCGGCGACATCTATGGCGACAGGGGGGAGAAATCCCCAAATCGCCGATGACCAAGGTCTGTGCCCGCCATCGACCAAGTATTTGGATCAATCTTTTGAGTTGGGGCCTTCTACCTGCAAAGAGAGTCTTTGGCAATCACAGCGGGGGGAAAAATTAGTAATGGAGTTATGATTCGGAAGCCGGGCAAAGAATCGATTCCATCACCAAGACCCGGAGAAGTAGTAGTATTCGAAGCTTTCTTCGAAGCTGGCTTGGGCCTTCCTGCTGTGGACTTCCTGGCAGAGGTATTGGATCTGTTTCATGTAACCCTCCCCCATTTATCTCCGAATGCAGTAGCTAGGCTAGCTATCTTCGAATGGGCGCTGAGAGCCGAAGGTTGTGAGGGGAGGGCAGAAATCTTTGCTGCACTTCATAGAGCAACTTGCCAGCCGAAGACCTTCGTAGGCTCCGGAGGTGAAAAAGTGGTAGTATCCTTCGGCTCTATCAACTTTAGGCTTCGGGACGAATATGCCCTTCAGTTTCCTGCCAAGGCCATCAATGCTAGATGGTACACTGATTGGGTTCTGAGATGGTTCTATGCCGAAGTTGGAGCGAGCAGTCCTCTGGCTGGGCCCCTTAAAGAAATTCAATTCCGGAAAGAAGACTTAGTGCAGCCCAACGAAGGCCAGCTCGAAGCTCGTCTTAATCTGCTTCAGAAAATTAGCCGAAGGATAAGCATGCGGGACTTAGCCGAAGAATTCCTCGGACTGCAAATTCCTCCGCTGATGGCCAACTGGCCTATCGTCTTCGAGGATGATTCTGAAGGCGGTCTTCGCAAGATCAACTTTACTTCGAGCCCTGCAGGTAACTTCGAAACCAACATGCATTGTACATATTTACTTCGAAGAAAGACTAACTTGAATTATTTTTTAACTTCTTCAGCCCCTATTACTTCAGAGCAAATTGTAAGGGCTTCGGAGAAGATTTTGGGTGCCCCAACTCCGACTGAAAAAGAATGGCGAATTAAATTGGTCGGGAGTTGGGAAAGGTTTAACAGAGTATGGGGAATGTTGGAGTTGACTCCGCCCCCTCTGATGGACTGGGTGCCTCTGGAGAAAGGACCCAAGAAAAGAATGGCTGAAGCCGGAGCTTCGAGCTCCGCAAGGACTCCGGTGAAGAAGGTGGCTCGGAAGCCAAAAAATCTCGCACCTTCGAATCCTGCGCTTTCGAGCTCAAGAACCTCAATCTCTGGTTCTAAAGAAGATGAAGGTATATTATTAGTGAGATTGATTGATGAAGATGCAGCTCAACGAAATATTCACATTGAAGATACTGCAGGTATACCGGAGCCCCAAGCTAACATTGAAGAAGTGAGAGCTCCGGATACTCAAGAAGAGCAAATCGAAGCCTCTATGGGCGAAGATGAAGTTGAAGTTCCTACAACTTCAGCTGTTGAGGAAGGGAGGACTGCTCATGGAGATACTCCGACAGCAGAAAATTTAACTGTGGATTCAGATGATGACTTCACCTTCGATCCTCCGAGCAGTCCAGTGCTCGATCTCCCGCAGAATGTCGAAGGTAAATTTCGCATAATTCTTTATCATTTTCTGCAAAATTATACAATGTATAATATTTTTGTTTTTGCAGAGCCTCCTGCTGTAGAAGTACATCACGAAGACACAATTCAAAGGCCTTCGACAACTTCGGAGCCACACCCGGAGGTTACTCAACAGGGGCCTGGAAGGGGTAAAAGACACATAGAGCCTCTCCCTACTCAAGGATCAACTTCATCTGAGTCAACAGATGAAAGTGAATCAACTGAAGGGGGGCCATCTTCGGAAGTTCCAAGGACCTCAGGAGAACACTCCGGAGCTTCGCCAAGCAGGGAAGACCAAAAGGCTTCGGCTCTGCTCCCTCTTTTAACTCCTTTTTTGGAGCAAAGAAAAGGGCTTCGGACTTTGGTCAAACCTTTAGGTCGAGTAAGTCGGGAAGTTGGGGAGACAGAGCTGGTAGCAAAATTAAGTAAGGCGAAGAATTCGAAGCTCAACGTTGCTTTGGAACGAGCAGCCTACCAGGTACGGAGCACCTTCGAACCAATATCTTTTAGCGAATTTTATTGGGTTCGAAGTACATCTTCGAACCAGCAGCAAATTATAAATGAATAATTTCTTACTTCAGTTTTTTCTCTTCTTAGCAAGCGGTTTTGGCCCGCGCTGCAGCTTTATCGAACGAAAATGAAATTGCTCAGCTTCGGGAAGAAAATGAAGCTCTTAAACGCAACTTATCTTTCTCCGAAGCTAGAGTACTTCAAATGGATAATGTGATTTCGGCGGAGCGTAGGGCCAGACAGGGCTTGGAGGCTGTTAATAAGGAGTTCGAAGCAGAAAGAATTGTGCTTCGGGCTGAAATTGAAAAGATGCGGTTGGAGCATGCTAGTGCTGGGTCCGAACTTGTAAGGCTCCAAGAGGAAGCTAGCCAACTCCTAAACCAGAAGAAAGATCTAATTACGGAGAATGCTAGGATTTCCGGAGTTTTAGCAGAAACGACTTCGAGCAAGGATGCACTAATTGAAGAAAAACTCAAGTCGGAGAAGGTGGCTACGGAGGTCATCGAACAGATGCTAGGTGTTCTGGAGTACTTCGGTACTACTGGATCACTTCCTTCGGATGACAACGTGACTCTGCTGCGCCGGTTAAAAAGGATCCAAGGAGCAGCGAAGCAAATGAAGATGGCAGGCATGCGTTATGGAGAACTCTCCGGACAAGTGTCTGCCCTCGGATTACTTCGTTACTACGAGGATTTGGGCCGAACAATCACTCCGAGCGCAGAGGGCTCCATTACCTTCGACGACGAGCGACTTTTGAATCCTTCCGAAGGCGTGACTGCCGCCTGGCGAGCCTTTCAAACCTCATGGAGAGCCGAAGGTCGTTCTGCGATCAAGGCTTGGATCGATGAAGGCCAACGCCAGAAGCAAGTTCGGAGCCAAGCTTCGAGCAGTCAGCCTCCTCCAAACCCGTAGGTTTAGGAATAATTTAGGATTTTTTGATTATGTAAAGCTCATGCTTGTAAACATTTATCAATGAAAGTCTTGTTTGTCATATTTTTAGGCTTTGCCTCTTATGGAAGATATCGAAGTGTTAGAGCTTAACAACGAACTTCGCTCAATGTGGAACACCTTCGAACTTCTAAAGAGTTATAAGCGTCCTCGATTTCTTATTCCTCGCGATGACTCTGGCGTAATTGCGCCCGAAGTAATCAAAGACGTATTGTCTTATATTAAAGAGGAAGATAAAGAGGTTGACGCAAACACCTCGTCTTCTGAAGACACTAATTGGTCTGAAGACGAAGGTGAAGCTCGAAATAAAAGATCTGAAGATCTTAGAAGCTGGGAAAGGAGCCCCGAGCGGCTTCGAACTTGGGCCGAGCTTCAACAAGAGCAGAAGGATTTTAGAGCTTCGAAGGGGAGGAAGAGAGTTAAACGTAAAGTTCTTAGGACTTCCGACGTTGGAACTAGTCGTTCCACCCCTAGCTCTCGGGACCGAAGAGGTCTCCGATTCCTTCTTGGTATAGATACCAATTTTTCATAGTGTAATCTGTAAACACATTTATTTCAATAATGAATGCCGATTTAAAATTGTCTCCATATTTACTAGCCCCTCTTTGGGTATAAGCAACTTCGAAATGTATTCAAAGATGGTTATGCGCAAAGAAAAAACTTCGGAGTACAATTTTTTGGGGGTTCGGAGCCCCTCTGTCATTTAAAGATCTTTTGAAATCTTATGAAATGTCTTCGACTTTTTGCAGTCGGAAGAATGGTAGCTTAGTACCTTTGTTTTATGAAAGAAATCACTTGAGATAACTTTCAGGACACTTTAGTGTCTTAAAAAATTTGTCACTTTGGACTATGTTAACAGACATTCGAAGCTCATGGCTCAAATGCTGTTTTGCTTTAGCCACCTTCGGCTTGTCTTTGCGATCTCTGACGAACCAATGGTTCGGAGTTTGCAATGGTCTCTTTGGACTCTTTTTACGGATGTCTACCAGCCAATGGCTTGGACTCCGTATAATTTAGCCACCTTCGGCTGTTTTTGCAGAAGTCTACCAGCCAATGGCTTGGACTTCGCAGATTTTGGCCACCTTCGGCTCTTTTTACGGAAGTCTGCAAGCTGCAGCTTGGACTCCGTAGATTTTGGCCACCTTCGGCTCTTTTTACGGAAGTCTACCAGCCAATGGCTTGGACTCCGTAGAGTGTGGTTTTGGGCTCTTTTACGGATGCCTACAAGCCAGTGGCCTGGGCTCCGGATTATGTCAGCCCCCACGTCGGAGGCTTCGAACTTTATGGGTTCGAAGTCCAAAATACAACCCAGCTTAATGACACTTCCCTCTCGGTCGACCCCACGGTTCCAGTGCGTCCACTCGGAAGCTGGAAGTCTATGAGGGGAAGGCAACTATCAGGGTCATATGCTTTATTAATTTAGAGGTGATTACAAGCGAATTACAAGGAGCCCTTATGCGAAGTATCGCTTTAGGTGCTCCGCATGCCAAGTATGTGCTAACTCTTCACCTTCTAAATTAGCTAATTTAAATGAACCAGGGCACCCTGAGCGGACAATTAGATATGGACCTTCCCATTTATTGCCTAACTTCCCTGGTGCTATAATGCTCCGTAGAACAAGATGACCTGGCCTTAACTCGTTGAGCTTAACCTTCGGGTCATACCAAGTCTTCGTCTGCTGATGATACTTTGATAAATTAGCTACAGCTCGAAGTCTTGTTTCTTCTGACAAATCTAACGAAGCTTGTCTTTCTTCTTCAATATCCGGTTCGGTGCTGCGAAATGATCCCCCTTTGAGCTCCGTTGGAGTCATAGCTTCATCTCCGAATAGTAGTCTGAACGGAGTAAAACCTATGGACCTTGTTTGCGTAGTCCGAATGGACCATAGAATCTTCGGAAGCTCTTCGGTCCACAGTCCTTTTGCTAATCCTACTATTCTTCGATTTAGCCTGATAAAATATTTCCATTGGCTCGCTCTACGGCTCCATTCGACTGAGGATGCCTCACTGCAGCAAAACATAGCTGAATGCCTAGGTCTTCGCAAAACTTCCTGAAGGGTTCTGCGTCGAACTGTGTTCCATTGTCAACTGTGAGGTATCTAGGCACTCCGAACCGGCAAATAATGTTTTTCCAGAAGAATTTTTGTACATTGTTCGAAGTGATAGCTGTTAAGGGCTCTGCTTCCACCCACTTAGAAAAATATTCAATAGCTACCACTGCGAACTTCAGATTTCCCTTTGCTAACGGAAAGGGACCAATTAGATCCATACCCCATCTGGCCATGGGCCATACCGGAGCAATGACTTGAAGAGCTGTTGATGGGCGATGACTCCGTCGACCCATCCACTGGCATCCTTGACAAGTGCGGACCAAGCTCTCCGCATCAGCTATTATTGTGGGCCAATAAAGCCCCTGGCGAAGTGTTTTTCCTGCCAGAGCTCTAGGGGCTAAATGGCTTCCACAAAGGCCTTCGTGAATTTCTCGAAGAATTTCTTGGCCTTCGGCTTGAGATATACATCAGAGTAGAGGGGAACATACTCCGGCCTTGTATAATATACCGTTGATTAACTGATAGCTTCTGGCTCTGAGCTTTAATCTTGACAACTGGGGCTCTTCGGGCAAATTTGTTCCTCCTTGCAAGAGTTCTATGATCGAATCTTTCCAATCTGCATTAGGAATGCAAAGAATCTCCGCAGAGGCAATTTGTGGCACCGAAGGTATATTGAGCTCCTCATAGAAAGCTTCTTCGGGCACATCCACAGCTCCGGCTGCAGCCTTCGCTAAAATGTCCGCTTGCACGTTTTCAGCTCTTGGTATACTCCGAATGGAAATACCCTTGAAATGTGCTTCGATCTTGCAAATTTCTTCTAAGTACTTGGCAAGCTGTGGATGCCGAACTTGAAAACTTTTGTCTACGTGCCCTGCTACTATCTGAGAATCTGTCTTTATAATTATTCTTGTAGCCCCTAGAGCACGTGCTTTCCGGAGTCCCAATAAAATGCCTTCGTACTCCGCTATATTATTGGTAGACTTAAAGTTGAGTCTTGCGGAGTACATTGCTCTTTGCCTTGACGGTGAAATCAACACTGCCCCAATGCCTGCTCCGGATGCTTGGAAAGCCCCATCGGAGTAAATAGTCCAAACTCTGTCATTTGATTTCTCCGGAGTCAAATTCGCAGGTGGAGTCCATTCTGCTACGAAGTCTGCTAGGACTTGGGATTTGATAGCTGTCCTTGCCAAGAAAGATATGCCGAAGGGTGCTAGCTCGACTGCCCACTTTCCAATCCTTCCAGTGGAATCTTTGCTTCGGAGCATATCTCCTAAGGGATACGAAGTTGGTACAATTACATTGTGAGCCAAAAAATAATGTCTTAGCTTCCTCGAAGCCATTATCAGAGCATAAACGAACTTCTCAAGTTCGGAGTATCTTGTCTTCGCTCCTGACAATGCTTCGGATACAAAATAGACAGGATTTTGGACCAACTTTCCATTGAAATCCACTTCTCTGACAAGGACTGCGCTGACAGCTGAACCTGTAGCTGCAAGGTACAGGAGTAGGGTTTCGTCCGCAGTAGGCACCGTGAGTGTAGCAAGATTACTGAGATAATCTTTAATATCTTCGAAGCTTCTCTGACACTCCGGTGTCCATGCAAAATCTTCGGACCCTTTCAAAGCTTTGAATATTGGCAAGCTCCTCTCTACAGACCTTGATAGAAACCTGCTAAGTGCGGCCAGACGTCCAGTCAGCTTTTGCACTTGCTTTAAATTCTCCGGAGGAGCCATCTTCTGCAGCGCAGTTATTTGAGTAGGGCTAGCTTCAATTCCCCTGCTTGAAACTAAATACCCTAACAATTTTCCAGCCTTAGCTCCGAATATACATTTTTCGGGGTTAAGACGGATCCCACATGCCCGAAGGCTATTGAATGTTTCTGCTAAGTCTAGGCTATGTTGGTGCTTTAAAGCACTCTTTATTACAATATCATCCATATAGGCCTCCACAGTTGCGACCTAATTGATGACCTAGAGCCTTAGCAACTAATCTTGAAAAAGTAGCCCCGACATTTCTTAGGCCGAAGGGCATTCTTACATAGCAGAAGACTCCCGAAGGAGTTACAAAGCTTGTCTTGATTTCATCTTCGCGCTTCAACCATATTTGATGATAACCAGAATACGCGTCAAGGAAGCTTAATAACTCCGAACCTGCAGTGGAGTCAACTAGCTGATCAATTCGGGGCATGGGGTAGGGGTCACGTGGGCATGCTTTATTCAAGGATGTGAAATCAATGCACATGCGCCACTTCCCGGAAGACTTCTTCCTGACGAAGACTGGGTTGGCTAACCATTCTGTGTGAGCCACTTCTCTGATAATCCCAGCCTTAACAGTTTTTCAACTTCGTCCTTAGCTAGAGCAGCTCTCTCTGCGGACATCTTCCGGAGTCCTTGTCGAACAGGCCGGGCCTTCGGGTTTACAAGTAAACTGTGTTCAATGATATCCCGATCGACTCCGGTGATATCTCCGTCAGACCAAGCGAAGACATCCAAATTTTCTTCCACTACCTTTTCCAAGGAGGTTGCAACTTCAGGAGGTAAATCTTTACCAAATTGAAAAGTGTACTCTTTACCATCTTTAACAATGACCTTCGTTGCAATCTCTCCTTCGGGACTTGGTCTCGGAAAAAACTTCTTCGAAGCTTCGGAGGAGGCTGAAAAAATTTCTTCATTATCCTGCACACTGTTTACTTGCCTCGGATCAAGAGGGGGACCGTGACCATATTCCGCCCTCCTAGCAATGGCTTGATCTCCGAAGATTGTTAGGACTCCTGCTTGTGTGGGCATCTTCATGCACAAGTAGTTGTGATGCGCCACAGCTCCGAACTGATTCAACATGCCCCGTCCGAAGATGACATTATAAGCATACGGGGCATCTATCACATCAAAGATAACTTCTTCAGTTCGGGCTAATAAACCTTCTCCGAAGGTAACTTCCAGGCCTATCTGGCCAAGTGCATCAAGCGGAGGTCCTGCGAAGCCTTGCAGAGGACGAGCCGCTGGGAGGAGATGCTTCCTGGAAATGCATAACTGATCGAAGGCTTGCACAAAAATGATATCTGCCGAACTACCTCCGTCAATTAGCACCCTTCGGACTTCAGTCCCTGCAATATCAGCAGTGATAACCAATGGATCTGCGTGCGAGAACTTAATACCAGCTGCATCCTCCGCAGAGAAAGATATCGGAACGTGAGACCACTCCGGCATTGCAGCTGCAGATGACGAAGTCCCAATATGACCTACTTCCCGAACGTACTCTCTTTGCTGTCTCTTGGACATGCTTCCGAGGGTACCTCCTCCGGAGATAGGGAGAACTACTCTTTTTCCTCTATCTTGCCCTTCCTCTTGCTTCGGAGGTGGCATAACATTGGCCACCGGAAGGTGCCTTGCAGCATCAAAATTTTCTATCCGCGCCACGGCCTGGACCAGGTCTGGGCGCGCTGCTGCTGGACTTCGGTCGGTACTGCCTCGACCCGAAGTTCTCTCCAAGTACTCTCCCCTTAGGGTAAGGATAGCCTTGCAAGTGTCAGTTGCATGGCTTCGATTTTCTCCATGAATACAGAAAAAAAGGGTCTGGCCCTTGCCAGCCGTTTTCCCTGGCGGCCTCCAACCGCTGGCCTTGTTCCCCGTAGACTGTGGAGCTCTTGGTGCAAACTTCTGTGGGGGTGCAATATTCAAGACTTCAGAGCGAGGGTGCTTTTGCCCTCTTCTTCGATCATGTTGCACTTCGAAGACTGGTTCTTGCGGCTGTGCCAAAGTCTTCACTTCTGCTTTGACTTCTTGCAATACAGTCGAAGTAGCAGCAGTCCTCCGAAGCCAACCCTCTTCTGACCTCGCATACTCCTCGAAGTATGACATCAACTGTGAGACTGAGGAGATGCTCTTCCGATGCAGTTTATCCAGAAGGCCTTGATGACTGACGCCTTCCCGAGCCGCATCAACCACTGAAGATGTGGACAGCCCCCGAATTTGTGACTTCGTATGAGCGAAGCGCTTAAAGTACTGCCTCAATGTTTCTCCGGGGAGCTGTTTCACCTGGAAAAGGCTTCCTGTTGACATAGGAGGCACGAAGGTGCCCTGAAAGTTACTTATAAACTTCCTCTTCAACTGCGACCAAGAATTGATTGATCCTGGCTTCAAAGACCAGAACCATCTCAATGCCACTCCTTGAAGAGCTAACGGGAAGCACTTCGCCATAGTGTCTCTAACTCCGCCGCTAGCCTCAATCGCTAGGGCATAAGAACGCACGAACTCTCCAGGATCTTCATCTCCGGCATACTTACAGAGCTTCGAAGTTTTAAACTTTGGATCAAAGCGAACCTTCTGCAGCTCAGGATGCAATTGAGATTCATTGTCGTAAGAGGCGTTCTCCGGGGCTTCAGGATAACCAAGATCGTCGTCTTCGGGCACTTCTGGGATAGTTGGGGTGGCTTGAGAGCGAAGCCTGTTCGCAGCTTCTTGTCGCCACCTTGCTACCTTAGCTTGAAGGTTGGCCATTTGAGTGGCCATATCGCCAAGGTTATCTTCATCTCCTCCGGAAGGACCTTCCGGGTCTTGAGAACTGATAGGATCAGTTCGAATCGGGATGGAAGGTGGAGAAGTGACTCCGGGCTATCGGAGTATGGAAGGGGTTGGCGGAGAGGCTTCGTATGTTCGAGGGATAGAAGCCCCTTCCGGAGTTTGCGGAGGGAAAGCCGAGGACCCTCCGACTTCAACTGTGTCGAAGGGTATCTCTCCGGAGATCCGAGAGGACCTCCGAGTGGGATTGCGAGGTGCACTCCGCTTAGGAGGCATGATGTAAGAAGTTGGTAGAGAACGAAGTTTTTCGGACTAGGTTCCCCACGGACGGCGCCAACTGTTGGCGTAAAAGATTACGCTAACAGGTTTCTGTAGAAAAGAAACTAACAAACGAAGTGTTTGTGAAGCAAACTGTTCTAAGCCTCCGAAAGGATAATAACTTAGAATAGTTCGAAAGTGTGTATTGAATAACTTGTATTCGGTCCCTATTACAGGGTGAAATGGGGGGTATTTATAGGCCCAAACATTAAGGAAAAGACCTATTTACCCCTCTATTACAACCGTCATAGTGGAAACTATTCAGTTCCCTTAATAGGGCTAAAATGGTAAAAGACTAATCTAATGAGAAAGAAGATAAGTCTTCCATCTTAGCTGGCAGAAAAGATCTTGGAGGGCTTTAGTTCGAAGATGTACTCCGAACCAATGCCTATCTTCGTACTTCGAACTTGATTCCGGGTATCTTCGAAGATGATCTTCGGGAAACCTTCGAACCAGCTGACTGCCTTTATGTTGCTTCGGCAATAACCCCGAAGATGAGATATTTTCCCCCAACAGACGCCGGAGGACACCCTCCAGGAGAAGATTGCTGGGGGCCATCCCTCGGCCCGTGGTAGCGATCCGGAGGGAGTGTTGGCGGGAAAAGGACTGGACAAATATACGGAGAGACAGGATCGCGATCCTCTGAGCCGTGTCGGGCGGCGCAGGCAGCGTCCGACACGGCTGATACATTGTTAGAGTCGAATCTTCTTGTCTGTACTGTGTATCGTCCACTTTGTCTGTACTACCGACCGGCGCCTGGCCATGTAGCCGTTGGCGGTCCAGAGGCGCTTGGCCCTCTGGACGGGGCGCCTTATAAATACCCCTCAACTGTAGTTGTAAGACACGGGCTCAAGGAGCATTGAATACACTACTCTCGTTTCCACTAAGAAAACCTGCTGGTCCGATCCGTCGTTCCAATAGATGACAACATCATCTTGATCACCATAGAAACCCTAACTAAAGAACAAAGGCTGGAGGTGCAATGACACGTGGAGGAGTTCTAGAAGTCATGCCTACAGTCCTACGATATGAATCAGATGGGGTCTGTATAGAAGAGTCCATTTCCAAGACCAGTATTGGCAATAGAAGGTGGCTAGCCCGTAGAGAATTCTTAGGCCAGTCTCCTAGAAATCGTCAACCAGGCGATTCACCACTCGTTGGCTAACCAATCTGGGGCATTGGTTAACACTCTACAGGGGCTGATCAAGAAAGCTGTCGAGGGCACCGTGGTCTACGGACCGCTGCAAGGCCCGGCATACCTCCCCGATGACCCGACAAAACTGCTACATACTTGCCCGACACTATAGCCGCAAGGGCCAATGAGGCTAGAGCAGCTGGGCACCTCGCCCGGTCATGAAGCCAACAATATGGCTCATCCGGTAGGCCCCACATAGGGCCCTCTACAGAGCGTACCATATGCCATTGAGAGGAATGTGTCGGCGTTGTTCCCAACGTTCGACCCAAGGTTACCAAGATAGGGGGTGCACTAGTGACATATGGCATTGCAGGGAACACAATGCTAGACCTCATGCCGCCAAGGGGGCACCCGATGGCATCCCTCCCGAGTATCATCGGACGGCGTACTATGACGCTTTGCCCTATAGTGATGAAGGAAAGTATGAGAACAATGTTGTCCGGCAGGAGGAATATCAATAGGCTCCAACACCCGACCAATATTTGACGCTGGGGCATCAAGAAGATGACTGGGTGAATCAGATCACGGAGGTCATCAAAGATCAATTTGGGCTGAAGCCCAAAGAACATATGTACATGTATCAGCGTCCATATCTAGAATGGTTCGATCGAGTACCACTGCCAGGCCGATACAAGGTACCCGATTTCACCAAGTTCTCAGGACAATACTTGATCTCCACGATCGAGCACATTAGTCATTTCCTCGCCCAATGCGGAGAGGCATCGACTGACGAGGCACTGAGGGTTTGGTTCTTCCTATTATCTCTATCGGGATCAGCCTTCGCGTGGTTCTATTCACTGCCGGCAGACTCCATCCGAAGATGAGATGACTTAGAGAAGAAATTTCACAAGTATTTCTTCGCCGGCATCCAAGAGATGAAGCTTACTGACTTGACGTCCATCATGCAAAGAATGGACGAGTCGGTATAAGATTATGTCCAGAGGTTCCGGGATGTAAGGAGCATATGCTACAATTTGAGCCTCAATGACAGTCAGCTGGCGAAATTGGCCTTTCAAGGACTCCTAAATCCAATTAAGGAGAGGTTTTCATCACACGAGTTCGAGAGCCTTTCATAGCTGCTACAGATGGTATCGACACACAAGAGCCAATTCCAAGAGGCCAAGAGGGACATGTATCAGAAGAAGGTGGCATACGCTCAAATATACCACTCGGACTCCGACAAAAGCAGCGACTCAGATGCAAAGGTCGGTATGGCCGAGTGGTCCAAGAACAAGAAGCAGGTTGCTTGCCCGTGGGTGAAGCCAACCGAAAAATAAGATAAATACGACTTTGACGTCAACAAGGCTGAAAAATATTTGACATGTTACTTAAAGAGAAGCATATCCACCTGTCACTTGGCCACATAATACCTTCTATCGAGGAGCTAAAGAAAAGTACAACAAATGGCACAACTCCCCATCGCACCATAATAATGAGTACAAAGTGTTCTAGCAATAGATCCAATCGTCCGTGGAGCAAGGCCGAATCAAGTTCAAGAACGGGAAGAATCCCATGAACATCGACGGTCCCCCGTTCCCAATCAACATGGTGCATATGCATTACAACGGTGATCGATGTGCAAGGGGAGGAAAACGAATCAGCAACAATGTTACTATTGACATGAAAACGTGCCCCCGCACTTGGGTCAGTTCGATGATCCAAAAGTGTGCGGATACTTAGGGACGGACCTAAGCGTAACACAACACCGACGTCACGTTCCGACTACCCTTAGCCGTGGTAAGGAGGGTGGAGTCGCCAGGTAATCAGATCACATAGAAATAATCCAATTAGCCAAAAGAAATATATTAAACAAAATAAATCAGCAAATCGGTCGGAGCCTGTCTACTTTGAAGTATGGTGTGAAGGAGGTCGCCGAAGTGTACCTTCGGTGTCTGGTGCGAAGTGTCCCGCTGAAGGGTACGTTCGGCGTTCGGACCGATCTGGCCGAAGATGAACTCAGGACGGATCTGGACGCGACAATCACCTCCGAACAGCGGGGTTCAGTGCGAAGCCTCTGATATAGTAAGATACAGAATAAGGACTCAGGCACAACGTGTGAGCGTGACTTCATCCGGAGTAGAGTACGAGCGTGCGGTCGAAGCAACAGTCTCGCGGAAGGCTGTTCTGGCAACCTCCGAAACCGATCTCTCATCTCCGGACACCTCCCACGGAGTAGCTCCGAACATAGAAACCTACAATAGAGTAGATTCGAAGTACTAATTCGGCCTGAGGACCGAATTCTGCTGAGTGTTGCACTAGTGGCGAAGGTAGCAATCTGTTACGCAGATTAGTGGATACTTCACAGGCGAAGTAACAAGGAGATATCAATCTATTATGTAGATTAACGGATACTTCACAAGCGAAGTAAAAAGGATTACCACTGTTCCGAAGTGGCTGTCGGAGGGCTTCCAGGCAAACCCATGAAGAGTATAGAAAAGTAAAGATAAAGTAAATGCGATTCAAAGCTAGGGCTTTGTGGTTGATATTTTGACAATCTTAACCATTAATGCCATTTTTTGTTATCAACACATGCCCCCTACCTTTTAGTGAACTACGTGAACTAAAAGCACAATGAGCTAAAGACGATACCTTCCATATTGGCCTTTCGACACCTTTTACGCTGTTTGCCACACACTTGGGAAATACCTTTTCAAGTATCTACCATTCAAAGCTCTTCGAAACCGCTCTCCTTGCAGATATTCTAACACATATGCATTGCCAGGAGCGATTTCGGCTCTTTTGAAAGGGCCTTCCCAACTAGGTGACCACTTACCAAACTTGGGACTTTTAATGCCTAAGGATAAAATCGCCTTCCAAACCAAGTCACCCACTTGAAATGATTTTGGTTTAACCTTCTTATTGTAGGCTTTAGCTACTCTCCTCTTGTCTACTTCTATGGCTTCTAAAGACTTCAATCTCTTATCGGTCACTTCTTCTAGGTTGTCTTTCAAAATAGTTTCATACTCGTCGACCGATAAGCCATCTTGCTTTAACACCCTTAAAGAGACAAGATCTACTTCTACAGGTAGAATGACTTCTTGTCCATATACCAACTCATATGGACTAACTTTAGTAGCACCGTGCTTTGTAATTCTACAAGCCCATAGCGCATCGGAGAGCACTTCAATTTTCTTCCTAATGAGCTTAATCACAGTTTTATTACTAGACTCGGCCTGACCATTGGCCTGAGCATAGTAGGGCGAAGATTTTATCAACTTAATACCATAATATTCGGCGAAGTCCCTCACTTCTTTAGAAACAAATGAGCTACCTTGATCAGTAGTGAGAGTTTGAGGAATGCCAAATCTATGTATGATGTGCTTCAAGATAAAGTCAAGTACCTCATTGTGAGTCATGTTCTTGAGAGGCACGACCTCGGTCCACTTGGTGAAGTAATCCATCGCCATCAACATGAACTGATGCCCCTTTGAGGAAGGAGGGTGAATTTGGCCGACGAAGTCCAAACCCCAACCTCGGAATGACCATGGTTTGACAATAGGGTTGAGTTGTGAAGCAGGAGCTAACTGAATATTGCCAAACTTCTGACATGCTTCACACCCTCTATAGTACTTAAAACAATCCTCAGTCATAGTTGGCCAGTAGAAACCTGCTCTTTTGAGCATCCAACTCATTTTTTGGGCCGACTGATGAGTTCCACAAAGTCCTTCATGGACTTCTTCCATAGCCACCTGAGATCGATTGTTGTCTAAACACTTCAACAATACTCCGTCAATAGTTCGGCGATATAATGTATCATCTAGAAATACAAACTTAAATGCCTTCCACCGAATTTTCCGATCAACCCTTTGGCTAGGGTCTCTCAAGTACTGGACGATTGGAATTCTCCAATCGCCCTTAAGGGCTTCGGAGGGTTTCGCTAGCTCGCTCCTTGAAAAAGTATCTAGGCTACTGATTTCGAGGTGCCCCCCGAGCCCTTCCTGTTTCTGCCAAAGCCTGGCTGGACTAGATGCGCGGAACGCATTAGGCCGAAGCCCCTTGCCGGAGGGTCCGGAAGCCCTCGCTGTCCCGGGGACTCCGGCTCATGGGATCCGACATGCCAGACTCTTTGGTGGGCAGAACACTCCGGTCCTGGGACCTTGGCGCGTAGTAGCCTCCGGCAGCCGGAGGGGTCTGACCTGGATGGTGCGCCTGTCCGAAGTCACTGGCTTCGGTAGTGAGACCAAACATCGGCTTTTCCTGTACGAAAAAATTTCATCTCCTGACTTGTTAACCAAATGCTTGCTGAGCCAAATCATTTACAACTGAATCGACCTCTCTTGACACATGAGAAATTTTCAAGTCATGCAAAGTAGCAACTATGTCCAGGCACTTATCCAAGTAGCTGTTTAGAAATCCATTAAAACATTGAGCACTCTTAGCCACTTGTTGTACTACTAACAGGGAATCACCATGCGCATGAACATGTTTAACACCCATGGAATCTAACAATTCAAGCCCTAACAGTAAAGCCTCGTATTCAACTTGGTTGTTGGTAGAGGGAAATTCTAAGCGAGCCGAGGTCTCAAAGTGTACTCCGCTAGGCGATATGAGAACCACCCCAATACCTTGGCCATTTTTGCAAGCTGAACCATCAAAGTAAAGTCTCCACATTATTACCTCAATCAAATCAACATTGTCTCTCCAACTGACGTCTATGTGGTGATCAACTATAAAGTTGGCTACGATCTGGCCTTTCATAGCTCTTAGGGGTTCATAGGTCAAATCATATTCAATCAAAGCGTAAGCCCATTTTCCGATTATTCCACTTAGAATCGGCTTTTGTAACATGTGTTTATAACATCGGTTTGGCAAACGACAACACATGTAGTAGGGATAAGCTAATGGCGCAATTTGGTGCACCCGTAGTAAAGTGATAAACACAAACGCTCCACAAGTGCGTACCTGGTCTAGGCGTCCAACAGGCAGTGGCTCAAGAACATGATGATGTACTCTTTTCTTCCACCTCTTGGGTTAGCATGGCCCCGATCACGCTATCATCAGCAGCGATGTATAGCCGAAACGGAATCCCGGCTTTGGGTGCTCTCACCATGGGCGGCGATGACAAGCACTCCTTGATTTTCTCAAAGGCGCTTTGCTGGCTTGCCCCCCAAGTGAACTCGGCTTCGTTCTTTATCCGGAGTATGGGGACAAAGGCATCAATCTTGCCAAACAAGTTGGATATAAAGTGATGCAAATAATTCATCTTGCCTAGGAACTTTTGTACATCTTTTTTGCATGTTGGGGCTGTAACGTTTCTAATTTTATCAAGCCTCTTAGGATCAATCTCTGTGCCTCTCTCAAGGATCATGAAACCTAAGAACTTACCCGCCGACACGCCAAAAGCACACTTGAGTGGGTTCATTTTTAAACCATACTGCCACATCCTATCAAAAGCAACATTCAAATCGGCTAAATGGTTTCCCATAGCGTCCGATTTGACTACGACATCATCAATGTAAACTTCTAACATAATTCCTAGAAAGTTATGAAAGATTAAGTTCATAGCACGCTGATACGTGGCACCAGCATTTTTCAAACCAAAAGTCATAACGACCCACTCGAATAAACCGACAAAACTAGGGCATCGAAAGGCTGTCTTGTAGACGTCCTCTTCGGTCATAAAGATTTGATTATAACCAGCATTGCCATCAAGAAAACTTAGTACCTTGTGTCCTGAAGCATCGTTGATTAGCATGTCGGCTATCGGCATCGGATACTCGTCCTTCGGAGTGGCTCTATTCAGATCTCTAAAATCAATACATACTCGTATC
This sequence comes from Zizania palustris, assembly GCA_019279435.1. NCBI lineage: Eukaryota > Viridiplantae > Streptophyta > Magnoliopsida > Poales > Poaceae > Zizania > Zizania palustris. The sequence goes on from JAAALK010000081.1 coordinate 17,293,311, forward strand.
TTGCCGCTCCCTTTCTTCTCTACAGGCACAATGTTAGCGACCCATTTTGCGTACCTGCATGGCCTAATAAATCTAGCTTTGAGGAGTCGCTCTACTTCTTCTTTAACTCGGTCATAGACGGCCGAGTTAAAGTGACGAGGAGGCTGTTTATAAGGCCTAAATCGGGACCTGATAGGTAGCTGATGCTCCACGTGCTCACAGCTTAGTCCCGACATCTCGCTATACTCCCATGCGAAGCAATCGACATACGACCGAAGCAACTTTATTACTTCAGCCTTTTCATCAGGCTGTAAATGTTGGTTTACAAAAGTCAGCCTCGGGATGCTACCATCACCTATGTCAACTTCCTCTAAGGGATCAGCCGACGCAAAACCTTGTCCTAATTTCTCTAATTCGGTAAAGTCTTCGATGGAGTCGACAATACCGTCTTTATTAGACCGATACTGTCTACACAAGACTTTAGCCAATCCAGATTACTCTTGCAAGACATGACTACTAATACAAAAATAGTCGTGCTACACCAGCCGACTTTACAGACACTGGTACAAAACGTCCCCTGGACACACTAACAAAATCGTAACCCGAAAGATCTCTACCTGATAGACACTCTACCTTGTTGTGAACGGCGTCAACTGATGCATCGACCAATGCCACTTGGGCCGAATTATCTGTGGGAACGACTTGTACTTCATCGCCGTCCCACTGAATTAGGCACGGGTGTAGAGTAGAAGGAATGTAGCAATTCGCGTGAATCCAGTCGTGCCCAAGCAGTACGCTGTAGTTACCTTGTACATCGACGATGAAGAATGCTATCGGTAATGTCTTGTTGCCCACCATCAACTCCATGGAGAGCACGCCCTTGGCCTCGGAACTCTCGCCGTTGAAGCCGTTGAGCATTAAGTTGGTCTTCTTCAGATCATCCTCGTCCTTGCCAAGTTTCTTCAACAGCGAGTAAGGCATTAGGTTAACAGTGGCGCCATCAAAAACAAGCATCCGGGAAATCGGCTTTCTGTCGATGTGACCTCTGACGTAGAGAGGCTTTAGATGGTGAGCCAAGTCCTCGAGCTTCTCAAAAATAGCGTTGCACGGGCCGAGGTTCAATTGAGTGACCTCGGCCTCATCCTGCGGCATGGAAAACTCGGCGGACAGCGTGACGACGTTGATGTCCATCGCCTGGGGTGCAGGCCCCTCGGAGAAAGGCGAGTAGTCGTTGTCGAGCATGTCATCATCGTCATCGCTCGGACTAGGAGCCGAGTTGGCCATTTCAACCAGCTTCATCCTCCATACCTGTCTTGTTGTAGGTCGAGGGCAGATTTCTTCAAAAATAGCGTCGCACTCGTTCTCGGCTTTCTTCTCGCGCATCTCCTGTGCCCGTAGTCATTGCAGACGTCTCTTTTGTGATTTGGACATGCCTAGAGGTGCCCAAGATGGTTTTGATTTGGTGCCAGGTGCTACTGCCTGGTTCCTGTCAACTTTAGCCGAAGTGGTACTGCCCCCTCGGCCTCGTGCACTATGTATTCGGAGGGGCCTTCGCTGCGGACCCCGGCAGTAAGACCAGCCTTGTTCAGCCGATCGGACCAGGCTTTGGCACGGCCTCCGGCAGAAGCAGGGGACTCACCTCCATCAGACTTCGGCGATAAGGCCTTCATGATTGGGACTTCCTGAGACCCTACTCTGACTGTGATAGCTTCAGACTCCCTGCCTTCGGCCTCCCCACGCCTGTATTCTTTGACTTTGCTTTGCACGAGTGGATTCGGAGGTACCACGGATAGCGTGTGGATGATGCCTCTCGCCGCTGCGTCTGTTTGTCCCTGCCATTCATAATACTCCAAAGGAAAACAAGGCATAGCGTTAAGTTGCGGAGGGTACTCCAGTTGTGATACGCACGGAGCCCACGGAGTCCCCACCCAGTTGTACGGTGGAGGCATTAGCGGCTCCAGTGGCCTCGCCCACTGTGAGCCGAACCCGTTGCCCGGAGTGGGGCTCGGCAGAGTCAATGGTGTCTTGGACCATATCAGCGAGGGGTCCTGCTAGGCTGGAGGTATGTTCGGCCAGTGCGAGCCGAAGCCTCCTGTCAAAGGGTTCGTCCAGAGTGGTGCGGGGTTCGGCCATTGGGGGCCAAATTCACTCCGCATGGGGTTCGACCACTGGGGTCCGAAGCTACTGTACAAGGGGTTCGGCCATTGAGGTCCGAAGACACTGTACGGAGCATTAGGCCACTGTGGCCCGAGGTCGCCGTGCGGAGGGTTCGGCCATTGCAGTCCGAAGCCATCACGGGGAGGGCTCGGCCACTGCGGTCTGAAGCCACCCTACGGACGCCTTGGGTCCTTCGGCTGACTTAGTTTTTTAGCGCGGGGGCTTGCTTCCTTGGCTTTTCTTTGATGCTTATTCAACAACATATTGTATGTTACCTTCGGCTTCTTGTGAGCCTTAGCCGAAGGGATGCTAATGTTTTGTTTCCACACTCCCACCTCGGGGTTCTTTGCTATGAGTGTGCGCGTGCGTGGTTCTCCGACAATTATCGCCTTCCCTCTAATCGACTCAGCCTATTCCGGTCGAATCAACACCTTCTTCTCGCCGAGGTTTACGGCGTTGATGGGGAAAGGATCTTTGTCCAGCTTCATATTTGGATTGTGGTCTATTTTATATTGTCCTTCTAATATGGCCGATTGAACCTGCCGTCGAAAAACATTGCAGTCGTTAGTATTATGTGAATGCGAGTCATGCCACTTATAGTATGGATGTTTCTTCAACTCATCGGCAGAGGGAATGACTTGACCTTTAGGCAACCTGAGAAGCTGGTTCTTTAAGAGAAAATCAAATATTTCATCACACTTAGTTATATCGAATGAGTACTTGACCTCACTAGGCTAATTCTTCGTGGGAGACAACCGTAATTCGGAGCAAGTGATAGGTTTACTCTTAGCGTTCCATGACGTGGATTTCAGCCCTAGGCTTGTTAAACATTTTAATAAACTTTTTATCTTTGGCTTGGCCTTCCTGGACCAGAGCCTGCTGTAAGACTTGGCTAACCTGTAAAAAGTTCTGGTTGTCTAATCTTTCTTTAATTTTGGAATGCAACCCATTAAAATCTTGTTCCGCCAAATCTCTTTCTGAAATACTAAGGCTGAAACATCGGTTTCTAGTATCCCTAAAACGCTTGATGTACTCGAAGATGTTCTCGTTAGAACAAACATTGGCTTCTCCCATACAGAAAATTTTCCTCTCCTGACTTGGTAACCAGATGCTTGCTGAGCCAAATCATTTGCAACTGAATTGACCTCTCTTGACACATGAGAAATTTTGAAGTCATCAAAAGTAGCAACTATGTCTAGGCACTTATCTAAGTAGCCGTTTAGCAAGCCATTAAAACATTGAGCACTCTTAGACACTTGTTGCACCACTAAAAGGGAATCACCATGCGCATGAACATGTTTAACACCCATGGATTCCAACAATTCAAGCCCTAGTAGTAATGCTTCGTATTCAGCTTGGTTGTTAGTAGAGGGAAATTCTAAACGAGCCGAGGTTTTGAAGTATGCTCTGCTAGGTGATATGGGAACCACTCCAATACCTTGGCAATTCTTGCAAGCTGAACCATCAAAGTAAAGTTTCCATGGTACTACCTCAATCAAAGCAACATTGTCGCTCCAACTGACATCTACGTGGTGATCAACTATAAAGTTGGCTACAATCTGGACTTTTATAGCTCTTAGAGGTTCATAGGCCAAATCATATTCAATCAAAGCATAAGCCCACTTTCCGATTCTTCCACTTAGAATCGGCTTTTGTAACATGTGCTTTATAACATCGGTTTGGCAAATGACAACACATGTAGTAGGGAGAAGATAGTGGCGTAATTTGGTACACGTGCAGTAAAGTGATAAACATAAACATTCCACAAACACATACCTGGTCTCGACATCCAGCAGTCGGCGGCTTAAGAACATGATGATGTACTCTTTTCCTTCTCCCTCCTGGGTTAGCACGGCCCCGATCATGCTATCTTCAGCAGCGATGTACAGCCGAAACGGAATCCCGACTTTAGGTGCTCTCACCACGAGTGGCGATGACAAGCACTCCTTGATTTTCTCAAAGGTGCTTTGCTGGCTTGCCCCCCAAGTGAACTGGGCCTCGTTCTTTAGCCAGAGTATGGGGACAAAGACATCAATCTTTCCACACAAGTTAGATATAAAGCGACACAAATAATTCATCTTGCCTAGCAACTTTTGCACATCTTTTTTGCATGTCGGCGCCGTAACATTTCTAATTTTCTCAAGCCTCTTAGGATCAATCTCTATGCCTCTTTCATGAATCATGAAACCTAAGAACTTACCCACCGATATGCCAAAAGCACATTTGAGTGGGTTCATTTTTAAGCCATACTGTCACATCCTATCAAAAGCAACTTTCAAATCAGCTAAATGGTTTCCCATAGCGTCTGATTTGACTACAACATCATCAATGTAAACATCTAACATAACTCCTAGCAAGTCATGAAAGATCAAGTTCATAACACACTAATATGTAGCGCCAGCATTCTTCAAACCAAAAGTCATAACGACCCACTCAAATAAACCGACAAAACTAGGGCATCGAAAGGCTGTCTTGTAGACGTCCTCTTCGGCCAAAAAGATTTGATTATAACCAACATTGCCATCAAGAAAACTTAGTACCTTATGTCCTGAAGCATCGTTGATTAGCACGTCGGCTATCGGCATCGGATACTCATCCTTCGGAGTGGCCTTGTTCAGATACCTGAAATCAATACATACTCGTATCTTGCCACTCCCTTTCTTCACTACAGGCACAATGTAAGCGACCCATTCTGCGTACCTGCATGGCCTAATAAATTTATCTTTGAGCAGTCGCTCTACATCTTCCTTAACTCGGTCATAGACGGCTGAATTAAAGCGACGAGGAGGCTATTTATAAGGCCTAAACTCGGATTTGATAGGTAGACGATGCTCCACGAGCTCGCGGCTTAGTCCTGACATCTCTCTATACTCACATGCAAAACAATCGACATATGACCAAAGCAACTTTATTACTTCGGCCTTTTCATCAGGCTATAAAATGTTGGTTTACAAAAGTCGACCTCGGGATGCTACCATCACCTATGTCAACTTCTTCTAAGCGATCGGCCGATGCAAAACCTTGTCCTAATTTCTCTACTTCGCTAAAGTCCTTGATGGCTTCGACGATACTGTCTTTAGTAGACCGATACTGCTCTACACGAGAGTTTAGCCAATCCAAACACCGATACAAAACGTCCTCCGGACATGCTAACAAAATAGTAATCCAAAAGATCTCTACCTGACAGGCACTCTACCTTGTTGTGAACGGTGTCAACTAACACATCGGCCAATGCCATTTGGGCCGAAGTGTCTGCGAGTATGACTTCTACTTCATCGCCATCCCAATGAATTAGGCACTGGTGCAGAGTAGAAGGAATGTAGCAATTTGCGTGAATCCAGTCGTGCCCAAGCAGCACGCTGTAGTTACCTTGTACATCGACGACAAAGAATGCTATTGGCAATGTCTTGTTGCCTACTGTCAACTCTATGGAGAGCACGCCTTTGGCCTCAGAACTCTCACCGTTGAAACCGTTGAGCATCAATTTGGTCATCTTTAGATCATCCTCGTCCCTGCCAAGTTTCTTCAATAGCGAGTATGGCATTAAGTTAACAGTGGCGCCACCGTCAACAAGCATCTGGGAAATCGACTTTCCGTCAATGTGACCCCTGACGTAGAGAGGCTTTAGATGGCGAGCCGATTCCTCAGGTTTCTCAAAGATAGCACTGCACGGACCGAGGTTCAATTGAGCGACCTCGGCCTCATCCTGTGGCAGGGCAAACTTGGCGGGTAGCATGACGACGTTGATGTCTATCGCCTAGGGTGCGGGCCCCTTGGAGACGGGCAAGTAGTCGTCGTCGTCACTCGGACTAGGAGCTGGGTTGGTTATCTCAACCGGCTTCATCCTCCATACCTATCTCGTTGTTGGCCGCGGGTGAATTTCTTCAAAAATAGCGTCTCACTCGTCCTCGGCCTTCTTCTCGCGCATCTCTTGTGCCCGTAGTCATTGTAGACGCCTCTTTTATGATTTGGACATGCCTAGAGGTGCCCAACATGGCTGTGTCTTGGTGCCAGGTGCCACTGCTTGGTTCCTGTTAACTCTGGCCGAAGTGGTACTGTTCACCTCGACCTCGCGCACTCTATATTTGGAGGAGCCCTAGATGTGGACCCCGGCAGCCGGACCGGCCTCGTTCGTGATGGGGGATTGGTCCCGATCTTCCGTTAGGTAAAGGATAACTTGGGTTGGTGGAGAATCTCGACGTTGGCGATCCAAGGCTCCGGTCCGGCGGATCAAAACCTTGCAATCGTTACACCACTGTCTCCGTTGGTTATCAACCACGCAGGACGCGATTGACCTCGCCACGAAGGCTAATTCCTGCAAGCGAACCCAAGAACACAAGCAAGAACAGGAAGGATACAAGTCGAATGCCAAAACACAGACAAACGATGATAAGGTGAGGTTTCACAAACGCCAATGCAGCAGCCAATCGGTCCGGTGCAAGAGGCGGGATCTAAACACAACAGTGTAGATGCAAACAAAGCAAAACCTAACCCTAGAGGCGGCTGGCGTGAGAATATATAGGGCGGCAGCCTGTGGAAGGCGAACAGACACGTGCTGTGGGCTAGAAGACGTACAGACTCAGACTATGGGCCAACATGGCCCAGTTCTGTCACGCAGGACTGTTTAAATCACACAGAACGACTCGATACTCCAAATGAGGTGAAACCAATGGCAAACGATCCGTCTTCTCCTCAGCTTTCCAAAAAGTCAAAGAACGCGCCAATCGGACTTCGTATGAGGAAGTTATGCCCATTTTTGTGCAGGGTGGTTGATGTAGTCCGAACCAGCGAAATCTTGACTTCAAAACATCCGTGCGACTCCGTCTTCAGCTCCAACTCTTCTATTCCATCACCCATGTTCCTAAGCAACAAAATATCACTAGTATTCAGTAGCATCCTGTCCAAACAAATATTGACATAGTTGCTAAGGAAAGAATTAACCTCATGGTTCAAGCGACGGGCACGGGCGCGTGTGATTGGTCCTAGTAATTGAATTGTAGGTGGAGGTTCCATGTGTGTATCATGTGAAGTGATGTCCTCATCAGTTCGGCCGATCGGAACAGGCTCCGGCGTGGGCTTCGGCCGAAGCAGGGGACTTACCTCCGTTGGAATTCGGCGAAGGGGCCTTCGGGATTGGGACTTCCTAAGACTCTACTCTATCTGTGATAGCTTCGGACTCCCTCCGCTGCGTCTATTTGTCACTGCTGTTCATAACACTCCGAAGGAAAACAAGGCATAGTGTTAAGTCGCGGAGGGTACTCTGGCTGTGATACATATGGAGCCCATGGAGTCCCGGCCCAGTTGTATGGTGGAGGCATCTACGGCTCTAGTGGCCTCTCCCACTGTGAGCCAAACCCGTTACCCGGAGGGAGGTTCGACAGAGTCGACTTGGCTAACCTCTAAGAAGTTTTGGTTGTCTAGTCTCTCTTTACTCTCGGAACGTAACCCATTAAAAGCTAGCTCCGCCAAATCCCTTTCTGAAATATTAAGGCTGAAACATCGGTTTCTAGTATCCCTAAAACGCTTGATGTACTCAGAGACGTTCTCGTTAGATTTCTGCCTAACCGATGTCAAGTGTGAAAGCCTAAGTTCTATCTCACCTATGTAAAAGTAGTCATGGAATTTTTGTTCCAATTCATCCCACGTCTGAACGGAGTTCGGTGGGAGCACCGAAAACCAAGTGAAAGCGGTGTCGGATAGCGAGAGAGAAAATAGTCTAATTTTTAGAGCGTCTGACCCGCTAGCTTCCCCATACTGTGCTAAAAATTGACTAACATGCTCTAGTGTGGTTTTGCTACCCTCGCCGTCGAACTTAGTGAATTCGGGGATTCTATAGTCGTGGGGGTAGGGTACTATATCGAAATGGTCGGGATATGGCTTCCGGTAAACCCTAGCTCAACCCCTAGGCACGAAGCCGATGCATTCCCTAAATAGTGCACGGATTCGCTCCTCTAGGTCATCTTGGCCCGCTGCCTGCGCACGTCTCTCGTGCGGGGGCGCGACAAACGGCGGGATATCGGCGTGTCGGCCATGGGCCTCTTCCCTATGCGCTAGCTGTACGATGTGCTCGAGCCCAGGTGTCGTGCACGTGGTGCGGGCAGCGCGGGCAGGGCTGGTACCGGCACAGGTGGTGGTGGTGCGTGGTACGCGGTGCTAGCTTGGCCGTAAGCATAATGACTAGTCTCGGCCACGGGTGCTGAGGCTGGAGACATAACGGTCTTGCCAGTGCTATCGTTAGTTCTGCTGTACACATGATTTACCGGAGGTATACTAGCAATAGGGGCTGATGATATGGCCTCAGTAAAGCCGAACCTTCTAAGTGTCGCCTCTACTTGGGAGCTAACTACCGAATCTAAATGGTTGGCTAGCGAAGTGCTAATGTCTTGATCTACCGATGCAGCTATTTCTTGCTCAATCTCTAAAGAAGATAAACGAGGCGATATGGGTGTTACCTGGATTCGATCAAGGTCGGGGGAGATGACGTCTCGCTTGATGAAGCCCGCACGTGTCTTGACGTAGCCCCCAAGCATCATGTCTTGGATCACCTTCAACTTTGCCTCGATCTCTGCTTGGTCTTCCGCGGGAATATCTTCAAGAGTAGGTGTTTGGATGTTGCGGTTGTCGATATCCGCGCCTCCTATGGTGTCTATCGGTGGTGTAGACATAGTAGTCATTGTAGATTTACCGGTGGCCGATGTAGACGTCCCCATCATGTTGGCGTAGCTTCTCCCCAGCGAAGTCGCCAAAAAATGTGTTGACACAAAAACATGCCCCCACACTTGGGTCAGTTAGACTATCCAAAAGTGTGTGGATACTTAGGGACAAGCCTAAGCGTAACACAACACCGGCGTCGCGTTTCGACTACCCTTAGCCATGGTAAGGGGGGTGGAGTCACCAGGCAATCAGATCACACAAAATAATCCAATTAGCCGAAAGAAATATATTAAACAGAACAAACTAGCAAACTGAGCGAAGACCAATTGTTCGAAGTATGGTGCGAAGGGGGTCACCGAAGTGTACCTTCGGCGTCTGATGCGAAGTGTCCCACCGAAGGGTACCTTCGGCGTTCGGACAGATCTGGCCGAAGATGAACTCCGAACAGATCTATACGCGACAATCACCTCTAAATAGTGGGGTTCGGTGTGAAGTCTCCAATACAGCAGGGTACAGTGATGACTCAGGCGTAACGCGCGCGCGCGACTTCATCCGAAGCGGAGTACGAGCGTGGTGAATCTTATCGTTATGAAGTCTGTTGGTTAAGCGCATTGGTGTTCAGTCAAAGCAGCAGTCTCGCCAAAGGGTGTTCTAACAACCTCCGAAACCAATCTCACAGCTCCGGACACCTCCGATGAAGTAGCTCCGAACGTGGAAACCTGCAACAGAGTAGATTCGAAGTACCAATTCGGCCTGAGGACCGATTTCAGCTAAGTGTTGCACTAGGAGCGAAGGTAGCAATCTATTACGCAGATTAGCAGATACTTCACAAACGAAGTAACAAGGAGATAGCAATCTATTACGTAGATTAATGGATACTTCATAAGAGAAGTAACAAGGCGATAGCAATCTATTACGTAGATTAACGGATAATTCATAGGTGAAGTAACAAGGTGATAGCAATCTATTACGTAGATTAATGGATACTTCACAAGCGAAGTAACAAGGATTACCACGATTCCAAAGTGGCTGTCGGAGGGCTTCTAGGCAAACCCACGAAGAGTATAGAAAAGTAAAGATAAAGTAAATACGATTCAAAGCTAGGGCTTTGTGGTTTGTTGGAACGATGGATCGGACCATCAGGTTTTCTAAGTGGAAACGAGAGTACTGTATTCAATGCTCCTTGAGCCTGTCCCTTACAACTACAGTTGAGGGGTATTTATAAGGCGCCCCGTCCAGAGGACCAAACGCCTCTGGACCGCCAACGGCTACAAGGCCAGACGCCTGTCGGTAGTACAGACAAAACGGACGATACACAGTAAAGACAAGAAGATTCGACTCTGACAACGTATCAGCCGTGTCGGACGCTGCCTGCGCCGCCCGACACTGCTCAGAGGATCGCGATCCTATCTCTCCGTATATTTGTCCAGTCCTTTTCCCGCCAACACTCCCTCCGGATTCACCATTGCGGGTCGAGGGATGGCCCCCGGCAATCTTCTCCCGGAGGGTGGCCTCCGGCATCCTTCTCCCGGAGGATGGCCTCTAGCGTCCTTCCCCCGGAGTGTGGCCCCCCGGCATCCTTCTCCCGGAGGGTGGCCTCTGGCTTCCTTCACTCGGAGGGTGGCCTCCGGCATCCCTCTCTCGGAGGGTGGCCTCCGGCATCCCTCTCTCGAAGGGTGGCCTCCGGCTTCATCACCCGTAGGTCCTGGCCCCTCCGGCACCAGGCTTCGGACTCCCTGGTTTTGGGCCCCCTTCAGCCATCAGGATTATCTCCCCAACAGTAGCCCTTCGCTTCTTTCCTCTCGAGAGCCCTGCGTTAAGAGAGGGTGGAAGCGCACATGATAATTCTGACAACTTTCATGAGGAACGTAACTTACATTGGGGTGCTGGATCTAGCAGCTGCGTGGCCCCCCCTTCGACCGACGCGGAGGAGCTTCGAAGCGGGTAGGCGCGATCGGACCCGGAGACTGGGGGCCGCTTCGAACCTTCCTTTCGGCGGGTTGAGAGGAGTTTGACCGGGCCTGCTGGGTACCTGCGCACCTTTGACCGTGGGGTTCTGGCCCTGAGGAGGCATCCAAATGCCACTTGAAGCAGTTAATGTCGCGCGTGTGCGAACGGCGTTGGGGAGGCGAACCGCCAGGGAACCGCCGCGCCCCGATGCGCCGGTTTGGCCTTAAATGCGGGTGCCATGCAACCGCCACGTTCACACGCGGAATGAACGGGAAAGGAACCGACGGCCTTGTGCTTAAATAGCTCCCATCGCACGGCCTGTTCTTCCTCCTTCACGTTGTCGCGCCCACTCTAGCCATCTCAGACAGCACCTGTACTGCTTCCTGAGCGCTAACTCTTCTCTCGCCCCCCTTGCGCAATGGAGAGGAGCGCTACCCCAACCATGGCGATGGACACGCGCTTCCTGCAGCGCCAGATGGCGGCAGCGGCGGCGACGGCATCGGGCCCATCGGAGGCGCGTGGCTCCCGCGAGCTCCGTCCCGCCTCAGAGCGGTTTCGGGAGCAGACCCTGGAGCTAGGCCCGTTTGCGTGCACGGATGCGTCGATCGAGCAAGCAACCAGGGCCCGCCTCGGTCCTGAGATGCCGGTGAGGAAGCCGGTCAAGAGACAGTCCCGCAGCCGCGAGAAGGCGAGGTCGTTGTCTTCGAAGCTTTTTTCGACGCGGGGCTAGGGTTCCCCACTTCGGAGCTCCTCGCCGGCATGCTAGATGCGTTCCATCTGGAGCTCCCGTAGCTGTCCCCTAACGCCGTGGCCCGCCTCGCCATTTTCGAGTGGGCCATGCGCGCTGAAGGCTGTGAAGGAAGGGCGGAGGTCTTCGCGCAGATGCACGAAGCTCTCTGCCAGCCGAAGAAGAAGGGGGGCCAGATACTGGCCTTCGGGAGCATCAATTTCCAGCTCCGGAGGAAGTACGTGGACTCCTTCCCGGCGAAGGCCATCAACGAGAGATGGTACTCCAAATGGGTGAACCGGTTGTTCTACGTCCGCGTGGGTCTCAGTTTTGGCCTCGCCGGGATCCCGCGCCACATTTGGTTCCGGAAGGAAGCGCGCATCGAGACCAACGCTGGCTTGGTCTCCGTGAGGATCCAGCTTCTCCAGATCGTCGCCCGCCGAATGTGTATGCGCAACTTGGCGGAGGAGTTCGTGGCCCTCGAGATCCCTCCACTGAAGGAAGAATGGTCGGCGTCGCTCCGGAGCAGCCGGGACGAGCAGATGCCAGCGGAGCTCTCTCGCCAGCTCGGTAAGCCTTCGCACCTATTAACTTCGTTCTCGTCTTTCGTGCTCGAAGGGTACTCCGGTCCTGATCCTCGAACGCAGGGTCGCTCGTTGCCTGAACCCCCGAGGAGGTGGCCCGCATGACGGAGAAGATTCTCGGAGCCCCTACCCAGGCCGAACGCACTCGGCGGCTGGAGCTGGTCGGCTCCTAGGAGCGCTCCAACAGAGTGTGGGGGGCGCTCGAGCTCTCGCCCCCGCCTCTTCCGGAGGGTGAGGTCCTCCGGGCTGTCTCGAAGAGGAAGGTAGGCGACCCCGACGGTTTTCTCTCCCCTCGGCGTCCCCTCAAGAAGAAGAAGATAGTGAAGGGCCCAAGGCAGCTCTCTCCGGGACACTCCTCCGCCTCCCACTCCGAGTGGGGAGGTTCTAGCGATGGGGCCCAATCGGAGTCAAGGGACCCTCGGGTGATTCCGGACCCGACCCCGTCGGCCCGGCCGAACGTTGGAGGGACCGGAGATGTCCCCCTTCGCACGGGCCCCACGGAGCCCGTGCCGAGGGCCGGACAGGAGGCGCCTGTCATCGGGGCGACGCCGCCTCCACAGACTGCTCCCTTGCGCGAACCTGCTTCGGAGGGGGGCTCCGCCGGCTCCCACGGAAGCAGTGCGACGGACAGCTTGGATCGAGGGGGGTTGGCCGACCTGCTTGGCGCCATTGAGAGGAGCGCCGACATAGAGGCCGAGCTCGCCGCGGCGGCGGCTGGCTCCCCGGTGAACTCGATCGATAACCTCTTCTACCGCCCGAGCCCGTCGGGACCCGCCCAGCCTTCGGATGACCTTGCCGAGGCTACAGACGAAGGTATGATAGCTTACCCATCCTTCCCCAAACGTTGGGGCCTTCTCGAGCTCAGCCCTTGCTCGCCTACGCAGGCACATCCGCCCGGGGCGTCGAGCCAGTCGTTCCGCTTCCCGCCGACGTTGCGGATGTAAGGTCCAGAGCCCCTATCAGCGCGACGAGGGCTTCGGGGCAACGGGGCGGAATGGAGTCCGAAGCCTCCGAAGGGGCCTCTCTGGAGGCCGTCGAAGGCGCAGGGAACCGACCTCGGCCCCCTTCTGACTCTCGAGGCGCGCGCGCCACCGTGCCCCTCTTGCGCCCCTTCCTGGCGGGTGGCGAGGACTTCGCGTCCAAGGTGGCCCCAGTCCACGACTACTACCTGCGGCTGCGCGAGGCCCCGGTGATAGATGAACTGGGGCTATCAGACGGTCTGGACCTTGGCAGGGCCATTGAGACTGCAGCGGGCCAGGTACTTTCTTGGAGTGCCTTCAATGAGCCCCTAGCTCTTCTTCTGATTATCTTCCTTGCGCGCAGGTGGTTGCATTGGCGCAGGGTTCGCTGATTGCCCTGCTCTCCGAGCGCCAACGCCGCGTGGCGGATGCCGCGGAACTCGCGGCCCGAGCGGATACCGCGGAGAGACTAGCTCGCGAGCGAGCAGCGGAGGTCGAAGCCCTTCAGCTCCAGGCAGCAAAGGTCGAAGCGCTCGAGGCCCAAGTGGCGGAGATGGACTCCCTCAAGGCCCGTGTCGTGGAGCTGGAGGAGCTCAGGGCTCGGGCCGCACGAGCCGACGAGCTGGAGGTGGAAGTCAAAGCCCTCCGGGCCCGAGCTGCCGAAGCGGAGGGGCTTCGGTCCCGGGCCACAGAAGCGGAGCGGCTCGAAGGGGAGGTTTTCGTGCTCCGGACTCAAGTCTCAGAGGCGGCAGCTAACGCCAAAGCTCTCGGGGCCCGGGTGGCCCAGATGGAGCGGGTCGAGGTGGACCTCACCGCCCAGAACGGGGAGATGACCGAGGCGCTTGCCAAGGTGGGGAAGATGGTGGCTGACACTGCGGTGTCCCTCCGGAAGGTGCTGGCGCGCTACGACACAGGATGTGGCACGTTCGACATCGCCCGGGAGCCCCTGGTCCGCCGGGTGAAATTTATCCAGTCCGCCGTCCGGCAAATACACCTTACCGTAGCGCAGTACGGTGAGGTGTCCGCTCGGGTGGACGCTTACGGGATCCTTCGACATCTCGAAGCGTCTGGACTCCCTCTTCCTTCGCCTTTGAGCTCACATCCGGTCACTTTCGTGGGGGATCACCTCCGAACACCGAGCCCTACGCTAACTCAATCTTGGAGGGCGCTCAAGGTGGTTTGGCAGACTGAGGGTCCCGAAGCGATCAGGACTTGGCTGGAGGAGGCACTCCGCGCCCGCGGTCCTCCGGCTCCCTCGAAGCCTTCGGTCTCGGGCCGCCAGCCGGACCCGAAGGTGTAGCTTTTTCAAGATCTTCTCGTTGTATTAGCCTGTAATAGCTTTGGAAACTTAGTCATATATTTAATAAAGAGTACCTTCTGGGGTTTATTCAGGGTGTCCACGATTGCGACTGTGATGTCAAAGTGCTTGAATTTGACGACACTCTTCGGCATCGATGGGCTATCTTCGAGGCTTTGAGAGCGAATCGGCCTGCGCGCTTCATCCTTCCCCGTAGTAGCGACGGACACGCGGACCCCGACGTCCTCCGAGGGGTTCTGAACCTTGTCAAGGAAGAAGAAATAGGGCCCCGCTCCTTGTCTTCATCTCCCGAACCGGTGGACTGGTCTGATACTGAAGCCGGCCTAGACGAAGCGCCCGCGGGGGGGGGCAATCTGCGCAGCTGGGCCCAACTTCAAGAAGACCAGAGGGCCTTTCGTGCTCAGAAGAAGGAGGAGGAGCGAAGGAAGAGGAAGGAAAGGTCCGCGCGAACCGCGTCCGGGCCTCCGACCGAAGCGCGCTCTGGCCCAGGTGGCCCCTCCGACCGAGGGGGCCTTCGGTTCCTGCTTGGCTTGGATGAAAACTTCTCTTGATCCTTCTCTTCTGTCTTTGATTTGTAATAAACATTGTACGCCCCCCTTTTTTCTTCTTTTTCCAATATACGTGGTTGAAGCCTTTCTCCTTGCTCCTTCCCTTCCCCCCTCCTTAGCGGGTAGTCGGTTTGCCGGCTGGGCGCTAACCAACTAGGAGGAAGGCATCTCGGGCCGGGGCTCTGTTTCAAACTTTGAGGCTATGTCGAGTCAGGGCTCGGAACCCGAGAACGATGGTGCGTCGAGCCGGAGCTCGGAACCCGATTGTGGGGGTGCGCCGAGCCGGAGCTCGGGACCCGAGTGTGAGGGTGCGTCGAGCCAGAGCTCGGAACCCGATTGCGGGGGTGCGTCGAGCCGGAGCTCGGAACCCGAAAGCGAGGGTGCGTCGAGCCGGTGCTCGGAACCCGACTACGGGGGTGCGGCGAGCCGGAGCTCGGAACCCGAGTGTGAGGGTGCGTCGAGCCAGAGCTCAGAACCCGAGAGCGAGGGTGCGTCGAGCCGGAGCTCAGAACCCGAAAGCGAGGGTGCGTCGAGCCGGAGCTCGGAACCCGAAAGCGAGGGTGCGTCGAGCCGGAGCTCGGAACCCGAAAGTGAGGTCGCGTCGATCCAGAGCTCGGAATCTGAAAGCGAGGGTGCGTCGAGCCGGATCTCGGAACCCGAGTGCGAGGGTGCGTCGAGCCGGAGCTCGGAACCCGAGAGCGAGGGTGCGTCGAGCTGGAGCTCGGAACCCGAGAGCGAGGGTGCGTCGAGCCGGAGCTCGGAACTCAATAGGCTTTGGTGAAGCGAAACTCTTTAAAGTCATTGCGCGTTCGCCATGGGCGAAAACACTTGCCTAGTGATTTTATTACGCAATTTGGATACAAAAGTAGGCGCTATCGGCCGCTAGTGGAATACACTGATGAGACTACGGAAAGTAACGCTTCAGGTGCTCCGCGTGCCAAGTATGCTTCAGCTCCTCGCCTTCCAAGGTGGCGAGCCGGTAAGAGCCCGGGCGTCCGGACCTTGTTACAATGTATGGTCCTTCCCATTTGTTGCCCAATTTGGGGGGAGCGGCCACCGCGCGAAGGACGAGGTGCCCCGGCTGGAACTCATTGTGCTTGACTTTGGGATCGTACCATGCCTTGGTCTCCTTATGATACTGGGAGAGGTTGGCAACGGCTCGGAGCCGCGTCTCTTCGGCCAGGTCGAGGGAGACGGTGCGCTCTTCATCGGCTTCGGGTGCTGTGACGCGTAGCGAACCGGCTCAGAGCTCCGTTGGGGTCATTGCTTCGTCGCCGAACAGGAGGCGGAATGGAGTAAAGCCGGTAGCTCGGGAAGTGGTGGTCCGGATGGACCACAAGATCTTCGGCAGCTCGTCGGGCCACAACCCTTTGGCTAAGCCAACGATGCGTTTGTTGAGGCCCGAGAGGATGTGCCCATTAGCTCGCTCCACAACCCCGTTAGACTGGGGATGCCGCACTGCGGCGAAACAGAGTTGGACTCCTAATTCATCGCAGAATGCCCGGAAAGCCCCAGCATCGAACTGTGTTCCGTTGTCTAATGTGAGCTGCCTGGGCACTCCGAAACGGCACACGATATTCTGCTAGAAGAATTTCTGGACGCTTCGGGATGTGATGGAAGTCAATGGCTCCGCCTCGACCCACTTGGAGAAATACTCGACGGCGACGACAGCAAAGCGTAGGTTGCCTTTCGCCCTGGGAAATGGTCCAATGAAGTCCATGCCCCATCGGGCCAAAGGCCATACAGGAGGGATGGGTAGCAGGCTTGCTGGGGGTCGGTGACTGCGCCGCCCCATCCACTGACAACCTTGGCAAGTGCGGACGAGTTCTTCGGCGTCGGCAACGATGGTGGGCCAGTATACGCCCTGCCGGAGAGCTTTGCCCGCGAGGGCCCGTGGTGCCAGGTGGCTCCCGCACAGCCCCTCGTGGATTTTTCGGAGCATGGCCACTCCGTCCGAGTGAGAGATGCAACGGAGTAGCGGGGAACATACCCCCGATTTGTATAGGATGCCGTTGATGACCTCGAAGGACCTTGCACGGAGCTGGAGGCGAACTTGGTCTGGGCTAGGATGATCGTCTTCGCTGCCCGCGAGCGTGCGTAGGATGGGCTCCCGCCAGTCGCCATCGACCGTACACAGGACTGGAGCTGGCCGGGTTGACGGCGGGGGCTCATCCGAGGCGAAGGTGGACGCCTCGCTGCGAGGAGGCGCCGAAGGTTGGATGATTTCCTCGAAAAAAGCACCCGGCGACAAGGCTTGAGCTCCTGCCCCGACTTTGGCGAGGTCATCTGCTTGGCCGTTCTCGCCTCGCGGGATGTTTTGGACGGATATACCCTTGAAGGATGCCTCGAACCTGCGGATGGTGTCGAGGTAGGAGGCAAGGTCCGGGTGCTTAGCCTGGAAACTCTTGTCGATGTGCCCGGTGACTACTTGGGAATCAGTCTTGATGACCACGCGCGCCGCTCCTAGCACGTGCGCCTTGCGGAGACCCAAGAGGACCCCTTCATACTCGGCGATATTGTTGGTAGCCTTGAAGCTTAGCCGAGCGGAATACAGGGCCTGCTGTCCAGAGGGGGAGACGATAACTGCTCCGGCCCCGACCCCCGAAGCCTGGTAAGCACCGTCCGAAAAGACGGTCCAGACCCCCTCTCTTGCTTCGGTGCCTGCGCAAGCGGAAGCCATCGTCCACTCCGCGATGAAGTCGGCGAGGATTTGGTACTTGATGGCTGTCCGGGCGACGAAGGAGATCCCAAACGGGGCCAACTCCACTGCCCACTTTCCGATGCAGCCGGTGGCGTCTTTGTTCCGGAACATATAGCCTAGTGGGTAGGCAGTCGGGATGATGACATCATGAGCCAGGAAGTAGTGTCGAAGCTTCCGGGATGCCATGACGAGGGCGTAGGCCACCTTCTCGAGCTCGGAGTACCGAGCCTTAGCTCCGGCGAGGGCTTCGGAAACGAAGTAGACGGGGCGTTGAATCAGCTTCCCGTCGAGTTTCTCCTCTTGGACTAGAGCCGCGCTTGCCACACTGCCGAAGGCGGTGAGGTAGACCAATAAAGGACTATCGGCCTGGGGTGTGGCGAGGGCCACAAGGCCGGAGAGATATTCCTTGATTTGCTCGAAGCAGTCCTAACATTCGGGGGTCCACTCAAAATGCTTAGAACCTCGAAGCGCCTTGAAGATGGGCAAACTTCGCTCTGCTGATCTTGCTAAAAATCAGTCGAGGTCTGCCAACTGCCCGGCCAGCTTCTGCGCTTGCTTCAGGTTCTGAGGGGGGGACATGTTCTGCAATGCCTTAACTTGCGTTGGGCTGGCTTCGATGCCCTGGCTAGAATCTAGATACCCAAGCAGCTTCCCTACGCGCGCTCCGAAGACACACTTTTCTGGATTGAGCCGGATTCCACACCGCCGGAGGCTATCGAAGGTCTCGGCTATGTCCGAGCCGTGATGGCTCTTGGTGGTACTTTTGATGACGATGTCGTCCATGTATGCTTCCACATTACGCCCCAACTGATGACCCAAGGCTTTGGAGATTAGTCTTGAAAAGGTGGCCCCTGCATTGCGGAGGCCGAAGGGCATCCGAAGGTAGCAGAATACTCCAGCGGGGGTGACAAAGCTTGTTTTGACTTGGTCTTCGGGCTTTAACCAGATCTGGTGGTAGCTGGAATAGGCGTCGAGGAAACTGAGGAGCTCTGCTCCGGCTGTGGAATCAACTAGTTGGTCAATGCGGGGCAAGGGGTAGGGGTCACGGGGGCAAGCTTTATTCAGAGAAGTAAAGTCGATACACATGCGCCATTTTCCAGATGTTTTCTTCTGGACAAACACTGGGTTAGACAACCAGTCGGTATGACTCACTTCCCGGATGACCCCTGCTCGAAGCAGCTTCTCTGTCTCCGCCTTGGCGAGCTCGGCCCGCTCGGTGGAAAGCCTCCGGAGCACCTGGCGGACTGGCCGCGCCTTCGGGTCGACCGCTAGTGAGTGCTCGATGATCGAGCGATCGACGCCAGTAATGTCTTCGTCGGACCACGCGAAGATGTCGAGGTTGCCGCGGATGTTAGCCTCGAGCTGCGCCGACACCTCCGGCTCCAGACCCCCTCCGAACTTGATCGGGTACTCCTTCCCGTCTTGGGTTAAGATCTTGGTAACGACCTCCCCCTCTGGGAGAGGTTTTGCTGGGCGGCCCTTTTGCCCGGGGTCCCCGCCTCCGGGGAGGCTGGCTCCTTCGGCGCCTTCACGGACGCTGTGAATCTACCGTGGCTCCAATGGCGCCGAGTGACCGTACTCAACTCGGCGGGCTGCGGCCTGGTCACCCAGGATTGACAACACCCCTCCTGGAGTCGGCATCTTGAGGCATAGATAGTTGTGGTGCGCGATGGCTCCGAAGCAATTGAGCATCCCCCTTCCGAAGATGGCGTTGTAGGCGTACGGAGCATCGACTACGTCGAACAGGATCTCTTCGCAGCGCTGAAGGGGGGGTCTCCGAAGGTCACCTCCAGCATGACCTGGCCCAGGGCATCGAGCGGGGGGCCTGCGAAGCCTTGGAGCGGACGCGAAGCCGGTAGTAGGTGCTTGCTTGATAGGCACAGCTGATCGAAGGCCTGCACGAAGATGATGTCAGCGGAACTCCCTCCGTCAACCAGTATGCGACGCACCTCAACTCCGGCAATGTCTGCTGAGATAACGAGGGGGTCTGCGTGCGGGAACTTGACTCCGGAGGCATCTTCCGCGGTGAAGGTGATGGGAACATGGGACCATTCCGGGAGGGCCGAGGGGCCGGACGTGCCGATATGCCCGACCTCCCGAACGTAGTCCCGGCGTTGTCTCTTGGACAGAGCCCCCAGGGCCCCCCCTCCGGATATTGGGAGGACCACTCACTTCCCCTGATCTGGCGCACCTTCGAGCTTGGGGGCCGCGACCCCGCCGAAGTCCGGGGCTGGGCCCATGACTTCCGGCTCGTCGTGGCGCCCGACTACCTGGACCGCTTCTGGGCGAGGGATAGGGATCCCCCTATCGGTGGAACCGCGGCCAGCATTGTGCTCGAGGTAGTCACTGCGGAGGGTGAGTATGGTCCGGCAGGAGTCGGTGTCGTCGCTCCGGTTCTCGCCGTGGATGCTGCAGTAGAAGGTTCCTTCGGAGGGCGCTCGAGGCAGAGCCTTGGCCCCGACGGAATGGCTTCCGCTGGGCGTGTGCAGATGCTTGGCGGGGGCTCGGGGGGTAATGCTGAGGACTTCCCCCCGAAGATGCTTTCGGCCTCGTCGAGAGTCCCGATGGACGGAGTCCTGCCGGCCGGACTCTTGGCGGCGGAAGTCAGGAGCGGGGCGTGCTCCCCGGCTGAGGTCCGGCGGGGCTTCATACGTCCTGGCGCTCGGGGCCCGGATAGGGACTATCATCGCTTGCCGGCGCATCTGGCCCTCCTCAGACCGGGCGTATTCCTCGAAATATGTCATGAGTTATGCCACCAAGGAGATGGGCTTCCAGTGGAGCTTGTCGAGGAGGCCTGGGTGGGTGACGCCTTCTCGGGCAGCGTCAATGACGGAGGAAGCCGAGAGCCCCTTGATCTGGGCCTTGGTGGGCGCGAAGCGTTGGGAATACTGCCGCAAAGTTTCTCTGGGCTGCTGCTTCACTTGGAAGAGGCTCCCGGTGGACATGGGGGCCACGAAGGTCCCTTGGAAATTGTTGACAAATTTCTTCCTCAGTTGATCCCACGAATGGATGGTCCCGGGTCGGAGTGACCAGAACCACCAGAGGGCAATCCCTTCGAGCGCCAGGGGGAAGCACTTAGCCATGGTGTCCCGGCTTCCCCCGGACGCTTCTATCGCCAGGGCGTACAAATGGGAGAACTCCCCGGGGTCGGAATCCCCGGAGTACTTGGGAAGCTTGGCGGCGCGAAACTTTGAACCGAAGCGCACCCTCTGAAGGTCCGGATGCAGGGGGGACTCCTCGTCGTATGACGGATTTTCTTTCTCCGCTGGATCCTCGTCATCGCTCAGCGCCACGGCCACAACTTTCGCGGCGCGGAGGGGCTCCGGAGGGCGGAGCGACGCCTCCTGGCGCCACAAGGCCAGTTCTGCCTTCAGCCGAGCGTTCTCGGCGGCTAGGGCGTCAGCTTGGCACCCGCTTCCTCCTGAAGTGGTATCGGGATCCCGCGAGCGGATGTAGTCGGTCCGAAGGGACACCACCGGGGGTCTGCCCGGAGCACGCTGCTCCGGCGGCTCCTCCGGCAACCCCGCCAGGTTGACGGAGGTTGGCTCAGGTATGCCGACAGGGCCCCGGGCCTCGGGCGTCCCTTCCGGCACCTGGGTTGGCTCCCGGGAGGGCGCCCCAACGGGCGCAACAACGGGGGCCGGAGGACTGGGGTCGGGGATCGGAGCAGGCTCGACCCCAGTGGTGCGGGCTGACCGGCGCAGGGGGACCGTTCTTGCTCCCTTCCGACCTGACATGCTTTGGTGAGTGGGTGTAGAGGACGCTAGCTTCTTGAACTAAGGTCCCCACGGACGGCGCCAACTGTTGGAACGACGGATCGGACCAGCAGGTTTTCTAAGTGGAAACGAGAGTAGTGTATTCAATGCTCCTTAAGCCTGTCCCTTACAACTACAGTTGAGGGGTATTTATAAGGCGCCCCGTCCAGAGGACCAAACGCCTCTGGACCGCCAACGGCTACAAGGCCAGACGCCGATCGGTAGTACAGACAAAACGGACGATACACAGTACAAACAAGAAGATTCGACTCTGACAACTTATCAGCCGTGTCGGATGCTGCCTGCGCCGCCCGACACTGCTCAGAGGATCGCGATCCTATCTCTTCGTATATTTGTCCAAGTGTTAGACTAGACCTAGCTCTGGTAGTTCTCAAAAATGGTTCCTCCAAGTGTTAGACTAGACCTAGCCAACCTCACTATTTATAGGCACAACTCAGCCATGAGAATATACTAATTTACCCCTAGTGTTTACAATGATTTTGTCTCTACCAAACATGGAGGTACATATGGTAGTCTACTTTTACAAGAGGCTTCTTTTGTTAGCTTCATAGAAGAGACAATATCAACTTTTGCAGAGCAGACACGATCAACTTTTGCAAATTGGAATCTTCTGAAGCCCCCTTCGCACACGAAGTGTACAGAAACTTTGATGACAAGCTTCGAACCCGAAGGCCTTCGCTTCACCAAAGACAATCTTCGATACAGTGACGGTTTTGAGCCGAAGCCATCAAAGCTCTTGAGCCTTCACACCATCACCTCCGGAGTGGAACACCACGACTTTGTAGCTACTCCCAGCTCGAACTCCGTCAGTCCGTGTACCGAAACCATGCATGGCCGAAGTACCTCGAGTCAGCCACACTCCGAAGCCCCATCTTCGGAGTATGTCCGCCACCTCCCGAAGTCCCTCCGTCCAAGGCCTCCACATGAAGCATATCCATAAGCACCCCTTCGCAGTGTCTCAGCCCTGAGCACACTACATGAAGACCCTTATCCGGACCATGCCTTCGATGCATCTTGACTTCCGAGACCTTCGTCAGGTGTCCCTACGAGTACCTCCCTCCGGAGCTCACTACAAAAGCCTTGCCTCAATCCTGAGGACTTTGTCCACCATACTCTGAAGTCACTCCTTCCATAGAACCCTTCGAAGTGCCTCGCTTTCGAGGACTTTGCCTCGGGGTACCTTTAGCCAGAGCCACCCTCCGCACTTTCTGCCTTCGCCTAGCGCACCTTGACCCGAGGACCGACCTCAACCCCACGCAACCTTCATGACCGAGCTCCCCGCTCGCCTGGCATCAAGCATCCTGCTTGACCCCAGGTTCACTCGCTGCAAACCATCCGTCACCTCCGAAATCACCTGCACACCACTGACAAGCAGACAAGAGTTTCCAGTACCCCAGAGACCTCTCTGGTATACAACCTTCAGTACCCACTCCGGTGTACCACCAACAATACCGAACCCTTCGGTACAAATTTTTCATCGTGCTCTGCCAAACCGCTCTGACAGATACACTCCGCTGTATCTAGCCAACTCCAAACCCTTCGATAAACACCTCCGAACCCCTTCAGAGGGACCCCTTCGCTCAGAAGGAAACTTGTCAATCACTCATCACAGACTTGAAACCAAGGCACACTTCAACTTGGTTTCTCAATCTCCCCCTTGATGAGTGCATTGACAACCAAAGTCAAGTTCAAGAAAAGTTGAAAATGTTCAGCACACAAGTGACCATAAAAACTCAGAAAAGAGCCAAATCATGTCTCTTGATAAAATACTCTTTTCCCCCTTAACTCATGAAAAGCCATTTGGCAATAAATTCCCTTTTGACAGCAAAAATTTTCTCCCTCTTTGTATTTCATCACTTGTTCTCCCCCTTTGGTAGGCAACAAGGCATGCTCTCCCCCTTTGGCAATGCAAGAATAAAGGATCTATAAAAAATGCACGGTTTCAAAATGATGAGAAGTGGGACATCATATAGTGAAAGAATATGCCAAATCATAATATCAGGCTCAGATGCTCAGCTCAAGTTAATATATTACAAATTCAATGTTGGAAGCATGAACTTTTCAGATTGTTGAAAATAAAAGTATCACCACTTAGACTAGTCATCTAGACAAGTGAAAACAAGAACTGCAAAAGCTAAACAATTTCTACCCAAGAAAGTAAGTCCAATTTTCATGGTGCATTTAGCAATCTTGATTAGAAAGTGATTCAAAATTTGCAATTCTTTTATATTGCTAGGGGTTATTTGCTTGTCTACCTTATACTTTCCAACCAAGCCAAGCCTAGGTCGAGAAGGACCATCAGAAGCTCAAGGAAGTGATTTTGGCAGACACTAAGTTATCCCAGTTCATAGCAAGGTGCTATGGTAAGCAGTGTAGAATAAAATAGTGCGACAAGCAAACCCGATTGGATCTTGTCATTTTTAGCACACAAATCATGGATATTGATTTTTGTTGAGATTGTTAGATACTTCCATGAAAAAGCAATAATGTTTTCAAGTTACAATTTTTGCATCCAAAGTAAAGGATTCTAGCTACCAGGCAAACAAAAGATAGCTAAAACAGTTCTGCGCAACACATGCTAGACACAAGACTAAGCAGTGATCAAGTTTAGGATTTTGTAAATTAAAATCATGCTCATTTTGAAGTTAGATATATTAAACAGAGCTGAAACATCATGATAATGTCAATCATGCGAGGGCATATGAAAGCAAATAAGTGCATCAACAAATCATCATAAGGAAGCCAATGCAAAATAATGAAATTAGGCCCCCTCACATAGTGCCGTAAGGATGACAAATACCAAGTTCCCCACGCAAATAAGCAAATCGGGATGCATCAAGGGGTTTGGTAAAACTGTCGTCAAGCTGGTTCTGGGTATCAACATATTGAAGCTCAATATCACCCTTCTCATTGTGATCTCTGAGAAAATGATATCTCACATTAATGTGTTTGGTTCTGAAATGCTGAACCGGGTTGTTTGCAATGCAAATCGCACTAGTGTTATCACAAAACAGTGAAACATTCTTATAAACTAACCCTAAATCTTGCAAAGTGGAAACCATACACAAAATTTTTGAACAACAACTAGCTGCAGCAACATATTCGACCTCAGCCGTGGATTGTGCAACACAAGACTGTTTGCGGGAAGACCAACAAACAAGAGAAGTAGCCAGAAAATGACAAGTACTGGAGGTACTCTTCCTATCAATTCTACACCCAGCAAAGTCCGCATCTGAATAACGACGAAGACACAAAGAGGAAGATGCAGAATACCAAATACCAAATTCAAGGGTATGCTTGAGATACCTGAGAATGCGCTTTACCGCTTGGCGGTGTGAAGCTCGTGGTGAAGCCTAAAAACGAGCGCACAGGCACACAGTGAAATGTATATACAGCCTCGTAGTAGTCAAGTACAGTAGGGATCCGATCATACTTCGGAACTCCTTATCTATAGCTTTTCCATCCTCGTCAGGGTCCAATGCTATCGAGGTAGCCATTGGAGTTGCGAGGGGCTTCGCATCAGCCATGCCAAACTTCTTGAGCAGGTCCTTGGTGTATTTCGTCTTTTGGATGAAGGTACCTTGTTTTCTTTGCTTGATTTGCAATCCAAGGAAGAATGTGAGTTCACCATTCATGGACATCTCGAACTCCCTACTCATAGTCTCTGCAAACTCGGAACCAAAGCATTAGAAGAGCCACCAAAGATGATATCGTCAACGTAAATCTGAACTAGGAGGAATTATTTGCCATGCTTGAGAGTGAAAAGGGTTTTATCTACTGAACCCATCAAATACCCTCGCTCAAGCAGAAAAGACTTAAGTATCTCATACCAAGCTCAAGGAGCCTGCTTGAGTCCATAAAGATCCTTATGAAGTTTAAGCACTTTATGTGGGTATTTGGGGTTTTCAAAACTAGGGGGTTGTTTTACATAAATGTCTTCGCCTATGAAACCATTTAGAAAATCACTTTTGACATACATTTGATAAAGTTTGAAACCATAGGATGCCGCAAATGCAAGTAGAATACTAATGGCCTCAAGTCGAGCAACAGGTGCAAAAGTTTCAGTAAAATCAATCCCTTCCAATTGAGAAAAACCCTGAGCTACAAGTCTAGCTTTGTTTCCAACAAGAGACCCATCCTCCCCTTCTTTGTTTTTGAAAATCCATTTAGTTCCAATAAAATGAACATTAGGTGGAGGATTAACTAAAGTCCAGACTTGATTTTTCTCAAAGTTTTCAAGGTCTTCATGCATGGCATTGATCCAACTAGAATCAAAAAGTGTGTGACTCACATCTAAGGGCTCAAAAGAAGCAACAAAAACAGAATCAATGAAATGAGCATGAGAACGTGTTATCCTTTGATCAATCTCACCAATGATTTGCTCTGGAGGATGTATCCTTTGGATGTGGTGTGGAGCCTCACGGCGAGATGCAGCCTCCCCCTCAACTTGTGCTTGTGATTGGTCGAAGATGACCGATGTCGAGGTATCTTCGGGGGTCAATGTAGAGGGTAGTAGGGGATCATCCTCAAAGTCTTTCAGATCTTCATCTTCAAATATGGTGTTGACACGAAAACGTGCACCCGCAATTGGGTTAGTTTGACGATCCAAAAGTGTGTGGATACTTAGGGACACGCCTAAGCATCACACAACACTGACGTCGCATTCTGACTACCCTTAATAGTGTCAAGGGGGGTGGAGTCGCTAGGTAATCAGATCACTAGAAAATAATCCAATTAGCGAAAAGAAATAAATTAGGTAAAAGTAAACCAGCAAGCTGACCGCAGCCTGGCTGATTCGAAGGGTACTGTGCGAAGGGTTGCACCGAAGGGTACCATCGGTGTCTAGTGTGAAGGGTCTCGCCAAAGGTAGTCTTCGGCGTTCAGATCGATCTGGCCAAAGGCAGGCTCCGAACAGATCTCGACGCAAAATCACTTCCGAACAACGGGGTTCGGCGAGAAGTCTCTGACATGATACAAACACTCCAGCGCAATGTGCTGGCACGACTTCGTCCGGAGCAAAGTACAGCATAGCAAAGACTGACATGATGAAGCTTGCTGTGGAGTGTGCTGGCGTGCGGGACTTGGTCAAACCGACAACAGCGTGACGATCTAGCATGGGTAGTCGAAGCAAGTATTCCGCCGAGGGGTGTTAGGGTGACCTCCAGAACAAGATTCCTAGCTTCGGATACCTCTGGCGAAGGGGCTCCGAATGTTAAAACCTACAACAGAACAGAGATCAAGTGCCAATTCGGCCTAGGGACCGAATCTGCTAAGTGTTGCATCAGGGAAACGAAGGTAGCAATCTGTTACGTAGATTAATGGATACTTCACAGGCAAAGTAACAAGGCGATAGCAATCTGTTACGTAGATTAACGGATACTTCACGAGTGAAGTAGCAAGGCTTACCATGTTTTCGGCGTGGCCGGTGGAGGGCTTCCAGGCAAACCCACGAAGGTTGCAGAAAGGTAAATAAAATGTAAAGGTACTGTTCAAGGCTAGGGCTTTGTGATTGATTTCTGTTGGGGGGTCTAATGAACCGGCCTCACCCTTATATTTATAGGGGCTAGTCTTCTTATCTCTAAGATTAATCTGGTAGGATTTGGCCTAATCAAACTTAGGGATAAAATTATCCAGAATCAAACTCAAACTCTATCTCTGGAAATTAGCCCGAAGTGGGCCTTTGGCAGGGCCTACCGAAGCCTGCTCCTCGGGCCGATGCTTCGGCGAGGCAGGCCTCTGAAGGTCTTCGGGCCCAAGGTAGCAGGCCACTGGAAGGCTTCTGAAGCCCAAAGCTCAATGGGCCTCAGGCCCTATAGGGCTTCGGCCCGATCCAGGACATGTGTATTTCTGGCCCAAATTACTAAAATTGATATTTTGACAATCTTGACCATTTAATACCATTTTTTGCTATCAACATATGGTCTGATCCATATTATGTTCACTTGCATATTCAAAAGAAGAACTAATATAGTGGGTTGATTCATCGAAAGTCACATCACATGACTCGATGACAGTGTTAGTTTCCAAATTGAAAACACGATAAGAATGACCATGGGAAGTGTAGCCCAAAAATATCCCGTCAGAAGAACGCGACTCAAATTTGTCCAAATTTCCACATTTTAGGATAAAGCATTGACAACCAAATACTCAAAGATGAGTAACTTTGGGCTGTCTCCCAAAACGCAGCTCATATGAAGTCAAATTCAAAATTGAGCGTAGGAAAATTTGGTTCGAGATGTAACAAGCAGTGTTCATAGCCTCAGCCCAAAACTTCCTAAGAGTCCTATGCTCATCGAGCATCGTCCTAGCCATCTCAACCAAAGTGCAGTTCTTTCTCTCAACAACACCGTTCTGTTGAGGAACCCATAGAGCAGAGAATTGATGTTCTATGCCATGCTCCATGCAAAAGTCAACAAAAAGGCTATTCTTGAACTCGGTGCCATTATCACTTCGAATGAATTTCAATGCACCTAGAAGTTCGGTGAAAAGTCTCAAAGCTAAGCTCCAAAAGTGTGAAAACACTTCATCCTTGCTAGCTAGAAAGAAGACCCGAGAGTAGCGAGAGAAATCATCGACAATGACAAGAACATACCATTTTCCACCTAAACAACTAACCCTGGAAGGACCTACAGTGTCCATATGGAGAAGCTCTCCGTGTTGTTCAGTCATCACCATAGTGACTAGTGAGTGTGAGGCGGCAATCATTTTCCCATGTCAACAAGGAGCGCAAACCAAATTCTTCTCGAATTTGTGCTTGGGCAATCCTCGGATCAAACCTAGGGCACTCAAACGAGCGAGCAACTCAAAGCTCATATGCCCTAGTCTCCTATGCCACTTCCAAAGCTCAGAAGTCGAATGTGCAACAAGGCAGTGAGAAGAACCAGATGACTTAGAAAAATCAGCTCCAAAAACTCTCCCAACTCTAAAGATCTTACAAACTAGAACGAGATCAGAATTGAGTACTTGTCAAGTATCATGATGAAATCGCACTTCGAAGCT
The DNA here is from genome assembly GCA_019279435.1 of Zizania palustris. NCBI lineage: Eukaryota > Viridiplantae > Streptophyta > Magnoliopsida > Poales > Poaceae > Zizania > Zizania palustris. Next base: position 17,321,663 of record JAAALK010000081.1, read on the forward strand.
TTCATCAAGCAACTGGGATACAGAAAGAAAATTGTATTCCCCTAGTTCAATGGCCCATTTAACAATCCAACTAGTCATGTCCCGATTCCACATGATGTCGCCGAGAGGAAACTCAGTGATCACCTCCGCTGACTGGGCTTGAAAATAATGCTTGAGCTTCCGACTGGTGATGAGGACGACGTATAGGATTTTTTGTACCTGAGGGTATCAAATTTTTGATAGTATAAGTACCTTAGATATAAAATATACCGATCTTTGAACTGGATAAGTGTGTCCTTCCTTGGGGTGCTCGATGACAAGGGCGGTGCTGACCACGTGAGTCATCGCAGTGATGTAGAGGAGGAGCGTCTCGCTAGAGGTCGGCACAATGAGGATCGAGGTAGAAGAGAAAAACTTCTAGAGGTCGGAGAATGCTTGATCAGCCTTCGGTGTCCAAACGAACTCTTCCTTCTTCACCTGTTTAAAGAACGTCATATGCACTATCCTAGTTGTGAAATAAACCAACCAAGAGAAGTCATGCAGCCCATCAGACGTTGAATGTGCTTGATTCCGCTGGGTCTTGCCATGTTCAATATCGCCGAAATCTACTTTGGGTTGTCTTCAATTCCTCAACTGCTGATGATGAACTCGAGCAATTTTCAAGTTGGCACCCAGAATACACATTTCTCTAGGGTGAGTCACCATCGGAATTTGCAAAGGTTATTCATAGTCTCTTGGAGGTCGACGATGAGATCTTCTAGCCTTCTAGATTTAATAACAACATCATCAACGTAAGCTTCAACGCTGCGACCGATTTGATCAGCCAAACAATGTTGAATGGCCCACTAGTACATAGCCTCGTATTCTTCAGCACAAAAGACATTGACATGTAGTAGTAGGCACCGAATGTGGTGATGAATGCTAAATTATTTTCAACGAATGGGGTGATGAATGCTATATTCTTTTGATCCTCTTCCTATAGGGTAATATGTGTTGGGGAATAGGGGAGCTACACTAGCCGACAAATTCAAAATTTCTGCCTTATGGCCCTAGGCTCATGCGCGTGTGAGATCATAGATCGGTACCTTCTAGCACTTGACGCGCTAGGTGCAGTGGAAGAAGAGGTTGACAAAGCGCATCAAGCCTATCCTCACTTTGTCCCGGCCGTTCCTCGCCGATCCAGTCGATGAAGAAGTCACCTTCCTCGTGGTGATGGCCACGAGTGTCGCTTATGGAGCAATGCCTCCACGGAGTCCACACATAAAGGGATGGAGTTCCTCCCACGGCAGCGTGCTAGCACTGCACGTGAGAGAAGGGAAATCCTCGATCTCAACGGTTGAGATCACGAAAGGGAGGAGAGGAGTTTTGGGTAGCTAGGTCTAATCTAGGCTTATTCCTTGTCCTAAGACCTCCTCCTCCTCTCCTTATATATGGATAAAAGCCCCCTGGGTCGTGCACATCTTGGAACCCGCAAATTAGTTACAACTAATCCGTATTTGTAACAGATTCAATCTGATACCTCACATCGGAACTTCCAATCCTGGATAGGAACTTTCGACAATGCATTTTTAGGTCTCTAAATTCAGCACGACACGTGATAGATCCTATTTGTTTTCGCCCACCTTGGAACTTCCAATACCATATCAGAACTTTCGATCAATACAAAATTCCCCGATTCTGAATTGGAACTTCCGGCTCACCGGAACTTTCGATACCATATCGGAACTTCCAAATCAAAAATTACTCTCTGTATCGAGACCAAAAATTAACCAGAACATCGGATACTCACTATCAGAACTTCCGATCCATTGAATTTTCTTGGGCATAACCTTCAATCTCCCACTTGCACAAGAACCAATTCTTTGCATGTTTTAATCCATCCCCTTAAGTGTGTGACCCGATAGGTTCATACACTAACGGCTGTTCACCGGAAACCGTTTCTTACTCTATGATCAATAGCGGTACCTAGCAGCACATATAGACCCCCGAAAACGTACAAAATCAAATTTTTAGGAACCTTGATATACACATGCACTAGTCCCTTCCCCACGCACCGTCAGTCAAGTCCAAGGCGAGATACGTGCCACCATTGTTGGTTAACTTGACATGTTCACTCGATCAAATATCAGTTTCAAGTCATGACTAACTCCTTAGTCATAGTGGCATGGCCATGCACTTTTCCAATCCAATACCTCGAGGGGCCCATAGACGACTCTCCCGTTATTAGGTGGGGCAAATTCTATCTTGACCGCTCACATCCCAAGACATGTTTCACAACACACCTAAAAACAACCCTTATTACTACCCTGTTACGAAATAGTGTTAGGAAGCATCTAAGTGTGTCACTACGCATTCTGGAATTAAATGACGATCTCAGGTCCAAGGACTCTGCAAGTACACCATTTGAGATGGCAATTGTTGGCACATTACAATCTCAGTAGTATCTCAAGTGGGTCTATCCAACATCATGTTCACCAACATGTGTCCACATCACTGATTTGACATCTCTATTTCTATGATCTGTGAAATACAATCATCAATCAGTCGGATGTGCTAATCCATGTATCATCATCGTCCCACATGATGACAAGATTAGGGGCCCTTTTGAACAACATTATCATAAAGCAAATAATTTCACATAACAAGTCGTACTCATTAATTAAATGCAAATGATATTTATTCAAGAAACAAGATAACAATTATCCTCATACATTAGCATAGACATCACTAGCAACTTCCACAAATACATGACTCACTCATGCAAGTATTCAATACCCATGGAGCTCATATGCGCCTCATGCTTGGGCTGTGGAAGAGGCTTCGTCAACGGATCCGCCATGTTCAAATCCGTGTGCACCTTGCAAATCTTCACATCACCTCTCTCAATGATCTCATGGATCAGGTGATATCGCCGAAGTATATGTTTCAATTTCTGGTGCGACCTAGGCTCCATGGCTTGCGCAATGGCACCACTATTATCACAATAGAGGTCCAATGGACTGGACACACTAAGAACAACACCCAGCTCAGAAACAAACTTCCTGATCCAAACGGCATCATTCGCCGCTTCTGAAGCAGCGATATATTCAGCTTCCATTGTAGAATCGGCCACCGTCTCTTGCTTGGAACTCTTCCAAGTCACTGTGCCTCCATTGAGGCAGAACACAAAACCAGATTATGATCGAGAATCATCTTTATCGATCTGAAAGCTAGCATCTGTGTAACCACTTACAATGAGCTCCTCTTCACCACCGTATACCAGGAACATTTCCTCAGTCCTTCTCAAGTACTTGAGGATACTCTTTACTACAGCCCAGTGACTTTCACCCGGGTTTGATTGGTACCTACTCGTAACACTTAGAGCATATGACACATCTGGGCGTGTACATAGCATGGCATACATGATGGATCCAATTGCGGAGGCCTACGGGATCACACTCATCTTCTCTAGCTCATCAAGTGTCACAGCACACTGAGTCTTACTAAGAGAAATACCATGTGACATTGGCAGGAATCCCTTCTTAGAATTCTGCATTTTGAACCGTTTCAAAACCTTGTTAATGTACATCCTTTGGCTTAATCCAATTAACCATTTTGATCTATCTCTATAGATCTTTATGCCCAAAATGTATGCTGTCTCTCTAAGATCTTTCATCGAAATACTATTTTTCAGTGAAGTCTTGACAACATTCAACAAAGGAATGTCATTTCCGATCAACAATATGTCATCCACATACAGGACCAAAAACACAAGTGAGCTCCCACTAGCCTTTTTGTAAACACAAGGCTCTTCTTCATTCTTGATGAAGTCAAACCCTTTGACTACCTCATCAAAACGAAGATTCCAACTCTGAGAAGCTTGCTTCAATCCATAAATGGACTTTAGCAACTTACAAACTTTCCCAGCATTCCCCGGACCAACAAGACCTTCAGGCTGTGTCATGTACACATCCTCACTTAGGTTTCCATTTAGGAAAGTCGTCTTGACATCCATTTTCCATATCTCATAATCATAAAATGCGGCAATAGCTAGGATGATCCGAATAGACTTAAGCATAGCGACGGGCGAAAATGTTTCATCATAATCAACACATTGAATCTGTCTGAAACCTTTCGACACCAATCATGCCTTATAGATGTGAACATTTCCATCAACATCTATCTTTTTATTTAAGATCCATTTACACTCAATAGTTTTTACACCATCGGGTGGATCAACCAAGTTCCAAACTTGATTAACATGCATGGACTCCAATTCAGATCTAATGGCTCCAAGTCATTTCTCAGAGTATAGTCCCATCACTACTTCCGCATATGTCTTGGCTCGTCGTTGTCCAACAACAATACGCTAGGGGAATAGGGGAATAGGGGAGCTACACTAGTTGGCAAATTCAAAATTTCTGCCCTATGGCCCTAGGCTCATGCGCGTGTGAGATCATAGATCGGTACCTTCTAGCACTTGATGCGCGAGGTGCAGCGGAAGAAGAGGTTGATGAAGCGTGTCAAGCCTATCCTCACTTTGTCCCGGCTGTTCCTCATGGTGACGGCCACGAGCGTCGCTTATGGAGCAACGCCTCCATGGAGTCCACACATACAAGGATGGAGTTCCTCCCACCGCAATGTGCTAGCACCGCACGCAAGAGATGGAAAATTCTCGATCTCAACGATTGAAATCAAGAATGGGAGGAGAGGACTCTTGGGTAGCTAGGTCGAATCTAGGCTTATTCCTTGTCCCAAGACCTCCTCCTCTCCTTATATATGGATGAAAGCCCCCTGGGTCGTGCACATATTGGAACCCGTAAATTAGTTACAACTAATCCATATTCATAAAAGATCCAATATGATACCCCACATCGGAACTTCCGATCCTAGATCGGAACTTCCGACAAGGTATTTTTTAGGTCTCCAAATTCAGCACGACACGCAACAGATCCTATTTGTTTTTGCTCACCTCGGAACTTCCGATACAATATCAAAACTTTCGATCAGTACAAAAATTCCCCGATTCTGAATTGGAACTTCCGACTCATCGAAACTTCCGAAGCAACAATTACTCTTTGTATCGAGACCATAAATTAACCGAAACTTATGATACTCACTATCGGAACTTCCGATCCATTGAATTTTCTTGGGCATAACCTTCAATTCGATGATAACGAGAGTAGCAATCTAGGAAGCATAAAAGAACACTACTAGCAGTTGAATCAACCACTTGATCAATGCACGAAAGCAGGAAAGGATCTTTTGGGCATCGCTTGTTGAATTCAGTGTAGTCAACACACATTCTCCATTTCCCATTTTCTTTTTAAAAGGACTGGATTGACTAGCCAGTCGGTATGATAAACTTATTTTATGAACCCTACTGCTAGAAGGTGGGTAATTTATTTTTTGATAGCTTTTTGTGATCTTTATCAAATCTGCGCATCTTCTGCTTGACCGGTGTTGACACAGAAATGTGCCCCCGCACTTGGGTCAGTTCGATGATCCAAAAGTGTGTGGATACTTAGGGACAAACCTAAGCGCAACACAACACTGACGTCGTGTTCCGACTACCCTTAACCGTGATAAGGGTGATGGAGTCGCCAGGTAATCAGATCACATAGAAATAATCCAATTAGCCGAATGAAATATATTAAACAGAACAAATCAGCAAGCCGAGCGAAGCTTGACTGATTCGAAGTATAATGCGAAGGGTGTCGCCGAAGGGTACTTTCGGCGTCTGGTGCGAAGTGTCCCGCCGAAGGGTACCTTCGGCGTTCGGACTAATCTGGCCGAAAATGCACTCCGAACTGATCTGGACGCGATAATCACCTCTGAACAGTGGGGTTAAGCGCAAAGTCTCCGATACAGTAAGATACAGAATAATGACTTATACGCAACTCTTGGGTGTAACTTCGTTTGACGCGGGGTACAAGCGTGGCGAAGCTTGTCGTGATGAAGCTTGTTGCGGAGCAGGTTGGCGTGCGGGGCTTGGTCAAACCGAAAATAGCGTGACAGTCCGGCACGGGCAGTCGAAGTAATAATCTCGTCGAAGGGTGTTCTTGCAACCTCCGAAACTAAGCTCTCATCTTCGAGCACCTCCGGTGAAGTAGCTCCGAATGTGGAAACCTGCAACAGAGTAGATTCGAAGTACCAATTTGGCCTGAAGACCAAATTCTGCTAAGTGTTGCACTAGGGGCGAAGGTAGCAATCTGTTACGCAGATTAGCGGATATTTCATAGACATAGTAACAAGGCGATAGCAATCTGTTACGTAGATTAACGAATACTTCACAAGCGAAGTAACAAGGATTACCATTATTCCAAAGTGGTCATCGGAGGGTTTCCAAGCAAACCCACAAAGAGTGTGGAAAGTAAAGGCAAAATAAAGGTACGGTTCAAAGCTAGGACTTTGTGTTGATTATTGTTTGGGGTGTCTCTGAACCGGCCTCACCCCTATATTTATAGGGGCTAGACTTCTAATCTCTAAGTCTAATCTGGTATAGATTGGCTTAATCACACGTGGAAAAAGACCTAGTCAAAAATCGGACTCAACCTCTATCTCTGCCCGAAGTGGGCCTTCGGCCAGGCCTGCTGAAGCCTGCTCTTCGGGCCAAAGCTTTGGTGTGATGGGCCTCTGAATGCCTTCAGGACGAAGGCTATAGGCCCACTAGAAGCTTCCGAAGCCCATAGCTTTGTGGGCCTTCACCCCTGTAGGGCTTCGGCTCAGCCCAGGACATGTGTATTTTCGGCCCAAATTACCAAAATTGGTATTTTGATAGTCTTAACCACTAATGCCATTTTTTGCTATCAACACATGCCCCCTACCTTTTAGTGAACTAAGTGAACTAAGTGAACTAAAAGCATAACGGGCTAAAGACGATACCTCTCATATCAGCCTTTCGACACCTTCACACTGTTTGCCACACACTAGGAAAGTACCTTTTCAAGTATCTACCGTTCAAAGCTCTTCGAAACCGCTCTCCTTGTAGAGACTCTAACACATATGCATTGCTTGGAGCGATTTTGGCTATTTTGAAAGGACCTTCCCAACTGGGTGACCATTTACTAAATTTAGGGCTCTTAGTGCCTAAGGGCAAAATTGTCTTCCAAACCAAGTCACCTACTTGAAACGATTTTGGTTTAACCTTCTTATTGTAGGCTTTAGCTACTCTCTACTTATCTATTTCTATAGCTTCTAAAGCACTCAATCTCTTATCGGTCACTTCTTCTAGATTGTCCTTCAAAAGAGTTTCATACTCGTCGACTGATAAGCCATCTTGCTTTAAAACTCTTAAAGAGCCAAGATCTACTTCTACAGGTAGAACGACTTATTGTCCATACACCAACTCATATGGACTAACTTTGGTGGCACCGTGCTTCGCAATTCTACAAGTCCATAGTGCCTAGGAAAGCACTTCATGCCGCCTCTTAGGGAACTTTTCAATTTTCTTCTTAATAAGCTTAATCATAGTTTTGTTACTAGACTTGGCCTGACCATTGGCCTGAGCATAGTATGGTGAAGATTTTATTAGCTTAATACCATGAAATTCGGCAAAGTCTCCCACTTCTTTCGAAACAAATGAACTACCTTGATCTGTAGTGAGAGTTTGAGGAATGCCGAATCTATGTATGATGTGCTTCAAGATAAAGTCAAGTACCTTGTTGTGAGTCATATTCTTGAGAGGCGCGGCTTCAGTCCATTTGGTGAAATAGTATGTCACCATCAACACGAACCAATGCCCTTTTGAAGGAGTAGGGTGAGTTTGGCCTATGAAGTCTAAACCCCAACCTCGGAATGACCATGGCTGGACAATAGGGTTAAGTAACGAAGTAGGAGCTAACTGAATATTGCCAAACTTCTGACACGTTTCACACCCTCTATAATACTTCAAACAATCCTTAGTCGTAGTCGGCCAGTAGAAACCTACTCTTTTGAGCATCAAACTCATCTTCTGGGCTGACTGATGAGTGCCACAAAACCCTTCATGGACTTCTCTTGTAGCCACTTGGGACCGTTCATCATCTAAACACTTTAACAGTGCTCCATTAACAATCAAGCGATATAGTGTATTATCTAACAACACAAATTTAAACGCTTGTCGCCAAACTTTTCGATCAACCCTTTGACTAGGGTCCCTCAAATACTATACAATTGGAGCTCTCCAATCGCTCTTATGGGTATACGAAGGATTTGCTAGCTCATTTCCTAGAGTAATGTTCAGGCTACTGGTTTTGGAGTGCCCCCTGAGCCCTTCCTGCTTCTGTCAAAGCCTAGCTGGGCTGGCTGAGCGGAGTCAGCCAGGCCGAAGCCTTCCGCTAGAGGGTTTGGGTTCCCGAAAACCCTTACTGTCCAGGGGGCTTCGGTGCATGGGCTCTTGCGTGCCGGGCCCTTCGGCGGGTGGAGTACTCCGCCCCTGGGGCTCCAGCGCACGGCAGTCTCCGGCGGCCGAAGGGGTCCGACTCCGAGGGTTTGGTAGCCCTCGCGCCTGTCCGAAGTTACTAGCTTTGGCAGTGAGAACAAGCATCGGCCTTTATTGTACAAAAAATTTACCTCTCCTGACTTGATAGCTAGATGCTTGCTGAGCCAAATCATTTGCATTGGAATTGTCCTCTCTTGACACGTGAGAAATTTTGAAGTCATCAAAAGTAGCAACTAGGTCTAGGCATTTATCCAGTAGCTTTTTAGCAAGCCATTAAAACATCGAGCACTCTTGGCTACCTGTTGCACCACTAACAGGGAGTCCCCATGCGCATGAACATGTTTAACACCCATGGATTCCAACAGTTCAAGTCCTAGTAATAAAGCCTCATATTCAGCTTGGTTATTAGTAGAGGGAAATTCTAAACGAGTCGAGGTTTCAGAATGCATTCCACTAGATGATATGAGAACCACTCCAATACCTTGGCCACTTTTGCAAGCTAAACCATCAAAGTAAAGTTTCCATGGTACTACCTCAATTGGAGCAACATTGTCACTCCAACTGACATCTATGTGGTGGTCAACTATAAAGTTAGCGACAATTTGGCCTTTCATAGCTCTTAGGGGTTCATAGGCCAAATCATACTCAATCAAAGCGTACACCCACTTCCCAATTCTTCCACTTAGAATCGGCTTTTGCAACATGTGTTTTATAACATCGGTTTGGTAGACGACAACACATGTAGTAGGGAGAAGATAGTGGCGCAATTTAGTACATGCGTAGTAAAGTGATAAACATAAATGTTCCACAAATGCGTACCTAGTTTCGGCGTCCAGTAGGCGGCGGCTCAAAAACGTGATGATGTACTCCTTTCCTTCCACCTCCTGGGTTAGCATGGCCCCGATCATGCTTTCTTTAGCAGTGATGTACAGCCGAAACGGAATCCCGGCTTTGGGTGCTCTCACCACGGGTGGCAATGACAAACACTCCTTGATCTTTTCAAAGGCGCGTTGTTGTCTTTCCCCCCAAGTGAACTCGGCTTCATTATTTAACCGGATTATGGGGACAAAGGCATCAAGCTTGCCAGACAAGTTAGATATAATACGACGCAAATAATTCATCTTGCCTATTAACTTCTACACATTTTTCTTGCATGTCGGCGCTGTAGAGTGTCTAATTTTCTCGAGCCTTTTAGGATCGATCTCTATGCCTCTTTCATGAATCATGAAGCCTAAGAACTTGCCACCGACAGGCCGAAAGCGCATTTGAGCGGGTTCATTTTTAAGCCATACCGTCACATCCTATCAAAAGAAACTTTCAAATCGGCTAGATGGTTTCCCATAGCGTCCGATTTGACTGCAACATCATCAATGTAAACTTCTAACATAACTCCTAGGAAGTCATGAAAGATCAAGTTCATAGCATGTTGATATGAAGCGCCAGCATTCTTTAAACCAAAAGTCATAATAACCCACTCGAATAAACCGACAAAACCAGGGCATCGAAAGGCTGTCATGTAGACGTCCTCTTCGGCCATAAAGATTTGATTATAACCAGCATTGTCATCAAGAAAACTTAGTACCTTGTGTCCTGAAGCATCGTTGATTAGCATGTCGGCTATCGGCAGTGGATACTCGTCCTTCGGAGTGGCCTTGTTTAGATCCCTGAAATCAATACAAACTCGTTGTTGGACCGAAAACGGCGACCAGAGGGGGGTGAATGGGAGCTTTTAAAATTTTAGGCTGAACATAGCCTTCTGTTTTAATTCTGTCTTCTGTAGAACAGGCTTCAAACACGCCCTTCGAAGTTCGGGTTTGGAGGTATTTCATAGCTCCGAAAAAAGGCTTCGCAAGGAGCAAAAGTTCGAAGTCAAGAAGACTTCGCTCCACCCACACAACACCAAAAAACTCAACTCTGCTAAGTCAGTGCAGGCTCCGCACACTGGATGCCTTCGAGCAGACTTTGTAGAGGAGACAACATCAGCTTTTCCAGAGAAGTCACGATCAACCTTTGAAGTTTTGAAGTCTTCTTATGCCCCCCTTCGCACGCGAGGGGTGCGGTAGCTTCGGTGAGATGCTTCGAGCCTGATGGCATTCGCTTCACCGAAGTCATACTTCGATACAGTGATGGTTTTGAGCCCAATCCGTCAAATCCCTTGAGCCTTCATGCCATCACCTCCGGAGTGGACCACCACGGATTCACAGCTACTCCCAGCTCAAACTCTGTCAGTCCGTGTACCGAAGCCATGCATGGCCGAAGTACTTCAAGACAACCACACTCCAAAGCCCCACCTCCTGAGTACCACCCTTCGAAGTCCCTCCTTCGTTCTAGGCCTCCGCATGAAGCATTCAATGAGCACTTCGTCGCAGTGTCTCTCCCCGAGCACAGTCCTCAACGAACCTCACCCGAACCATGGCTTCGATGCACCTCGACTTTTGAGACCTCCGTCGGGTGAACCTTCGAGTGTCTCCATCCGGAGCACACTTTGAACACCTTGCCTCATTGCTGAGGATTGTCCACTAGACTCCGAAGTCACTTCATTCGGAGTACCCTTCGAAGTGCCTCGCCTCCGAGGACTTTGTCTCGGGGTACCTTCAGCCGGAGCCACGCTCTGCACTCTCTTCCTTCGCCTGGCGCACCTTGACCCAAGGACCTACCTCGACCCCTCGCAACCTTCATGACCGAGCTTCCCGCTCGCTTGGCATCAAGCCTATCGCTTGACCCAGGTTCACTTGCTGCAAACCGTCCGTCGCCTCCGAGTCACCTACGCACCACAGACAGACAGACAAGCGTATCTAGTTCCTCGGAGACCTCTACAGGTAAACAACCTCCGGCACACACTCCGGTGTACCGCCCAAAGTACCGAACCTTTCGGTATAGCCAAATCATTGTGTATTGTCGGACCCCTCCAAAATTCACACTCTGCTGCAACAGCCGCAGCAACCGAACCCTTCAGTGAAACAACCACCGATCCCCTTCGGAGGTACCCCTTCGAATCCAGAGGATAAAATCTGTCAATCACTCATCACAGACTCCGAAACCAACCCTTGGTTTCTCAATCTCTCCCTTGATGAGTGCATTGACAACCAAATTCAAGTTTAAGAAAATTTGAAAAATTTCAGAAAAGATCCAAATCATGTCACTTGACAAAAGAATTTTTCTCCCCCTTGTTCAAAAGAGTAAGAAGCCCCTTCGGTGCAATATCTCCCCTTTGCAAGATAAGAACTCCCCCTGATTTATTTCCCCCCCTTACTCCCCCTTACTACTGAGAACTCATAAATTTCTCCCCCTTTGGCAATGCAAGCATCAAGGAGCATTTAAAAGATGCAAAGCTTTGAAATGGGTAGAATTGCAAAGACATATAAAGCAAAAATATGCCAAACTTAGCGACAGTTATCATGTGCTCAGCTCAATTCAACATGATCTAAAAACATGATGACAACATGTGATTTCATCATTTTGAAATAAAAGCATCACCACTCAATCAAGGTAACTAGACAAGTAAAAAACAGGGACTACGCAAAGCTAGTCAATTTCTACTCTAGACAGACAAGTCTAGTTCAAGTGGAGTATTGAAAGGAAACTTGATTGACAATGAATTTATACTTGTTGTTCTTTTCATAATGCTAGGGGTTATTTGTTTGTCTACCTTATACTTTCTAATCAAGCCAAGCCTAGGCATGAAAGCCATCAGAAGCTTAAGACAGTGATTTTGGCATACACTAAATTATCCCAGTTCATACCAAAGTGCCATGGTAAGCAGTCTACAATAAAGTAGTGCGACAAACAAACCCACCTGGATCTTTTCACTTTTAGCATTCAAGTCATGGATTTTTGGATTTTTGATAAGTGATCAATTTATATAGCATTTGAAGAATATCCATGAGTAAGTATTATGATTTTTCAAGTTGCAATTTTTAGCATCCAGAGAAAAGGATTCTTGCTATCAAGCACATAAAAGATAGCTAAAGCAGTCCTGCCTAAACATGCTAGATTCAAGACTAAGCAGTGAGCATGATTTGATTTTGGAAATAAAAATCATGCACAAAATGTATCATACATATTAAATAGAGCTGAGCTGACATGATTACATGAATTAAAACAAGGCATATTAGTGCAAAACATGTAAATGCAATTTCACACACAATGAGCATATGCATATCATTGAAAATGTGCTCCCCTCACAAAATACCGTAAGGGTGACAAACACCAAGTTCCCCGCGCAAGTAGGCGAAACGAGAAGCATCGAGGGGTTTTGTGAAAATATCGGCTAGCTGGTGTTTGGTATCAACATATTGAAGTTCAATATCACCCTTCTCATTGTGATCTCGGAGGAAATGATATCGCACATCAATGTGTTTGGTTCTGGAATGCTGAATAGGGTTGTTAGGAATACAAATAGCACTGGTGTTATCACAGAAAAGTGAAACACTCTTATAATCTAACCCCAAATCCCGCAAAGTGGAAACCATCCACAAAATCTGAGAGCAATAGCTAGCTGCAGCAACATATTCGGCCTCAGCCGTCGATTGTGCAACACTAGACTATTTGCGGGTAGATAAGCAAACCAGCGAAGTACCCAGAAAATGACAAGTACCGAAGGTACTTTTCCTATCAATCCTACACCCAGCAAAATCCACATCGGAATAACCTCGAAGACACAAGGAGGAAGACGCAGAATACCAAATGCCAAATTTGAGGGTATGTTTGAGATACCTGAGAACGCGCTTTAATGCTTGGCGGTGCGAGGCTCATGGCCAAGCCTGAAAATGAGCGCACAGACACACTGCGAAGTGTATGTCCGACCTCGTAGCAGTCAAGTAGAGGAGGGAGCCCATCATTCTTCAGAACTCCTTCTGATCTACAACTTCTCCATCTTCATCCAGATCCAATGCTACAGATGTAGCCATTGGAGTGGCGAGTGGCTTCACATCAGCCATGTCGAACTTCTTGAGCAGGTCCTTGGTGTACTTCGTCTGGTGAACGAATGTACCTTGTTTGCTTTGCTTGATTTTTAAACCAAGGAAAAAGGTGAGTTCTCCCATCATGGACATTTCGAACTCCCTGCTCATGGCATCTGCAAACTCGGCAACCAAAGCATGAGAATAGCCACCAAAGATGATATCGTCCACATAAATCTGAACTAGCAGGAAATCTTTGCCATGCTTGAGAGTGAACAGGGTTTTATCAACAGATCACATCAAATACCCCTGCTCAAGCAGAAAAGACTTAAGTCTATCATACCATGCCCGAGGGGCCTGCTTGAGTCCATAAAGAGCCTTATGAATTTTAAGTACTTTATGCGGGTATTTGGGGTTTTCAAAGCCAGGGATTATTTTACATAAACATCTTCGCCTATGAAGACATTAAGAAAAGCACTTTTAACATCCATTTGATAAAGTTTGAAACCACGGGATGCCGCAAATGCAAGTAAAATCCTAATGGCCTCAAGACGTGCAACATGTGCAAATGTCTCAGTAAAATCAATCCCTTCTAATTGAGAATAACCCTGAGCTACAAGTCTATCCTTGTTTCTAACTACAGTCCCATCCTCCCCTTGTTTGTTTTTGAAAATACATTTTGTTCAAATGAAATGAACATTTGGTGGAGGATCAACTAAAGTCCAGACTTGGTTTCTCTCAAAATTTTCAAGTTCTTCATGCATGGCATTGATCCAACTGGAATGAGAAAGTGCATGACTAACATATAAGGGCTCAAAAGAAGCAACAAGTGTGGAATAAATGAAATGAGCATGCGAACGTGTTACCCTTTGATCAAGCTCGCCAATGATCTACTCAGGAGGATGCATCCTTTGAATATGGTCTGGAGCCTCGCGGTGGGATGCAGTCTCCCCCTCAACTTCTGCGTTGGAGTGGTCCAAGATGACTGATGTCGAGGTAGTTGCTTCGGGACCTTGTGCCGAAGTGGTCGAAGCGGGGTCGGCTTCGGGGTTTGATGTCGAGGGTAGTAGGGGTTCATCCTCGAAATCTCCAGGATCTTCATCTTCAAACATGGTCTACTCTATGTCATGTTCATTTACCTGTTCAAAAGTAGAACTAATAGAGATGGTTGATTCATCAAAAGTCACATCACATGACTCAAATTGTAAACACGATAAGAATGACCATGTGTAGTGTAACCCAAAAAGATCCCGTCAGAAGAGCGCGACTCAAATTTATCCAAATTTCCACGTTTTAGGATAAAGCATCGATAACCAAAGACCCGAAGATGAGTAACTTTGGGTTGTCTCCCAAAATGCAGCTCATAAGATGTCAAGTTCAAAATTGAGCGCAAGAAGATTCGGTTTGAGATGTAACATGCAGTGTTCATGGCCTCAGCCCAGAATTTCCTAGGAGTTCTGTGTTCATCGAGCATCGTCCTAGCCATCTCAACCAAAGTGCGGTTTTTCCTCTCAACAACATCATTTTGTAGATGGACCTGCGGAGCAGAGAATTGATGTTCTATGCCATGCTCCATGCAAAAGTCAACAAAGAGATTTTTCTTGAATTCAGTGCCATTATCACTTTGAATGAATTTCAATGAATCAGGGAGTTCAGTGAAAAATCTCAAAGCCGAGCTCCGAAAGTGTGAAAACACTTCATACTTGCTGGCAAGAAAGAAGACCCAAGAGTAGTGAGAGAAATCGTCGACAATGACTAGCACATACCACTTGCCGCCTAAAGAACTAATCCGAGAAGGACCTACAGTGTCCATGTGGAGAAGTTCTCCAGGTTGTTCAGTCATCACCGTGGTGACTAGCGAGTGTGAAGCAACAATCATTTTTCCATGTCGACATGGAGCGCAAACTAAATTCTTCTCAAACTTGAGCTTGGGCAATCCTCGGATCAGACCTAGGGTACTCAGACGAGCAAGCAACTCAAATCTTATATGCCCTAGTCTCCTATGCCACTTCCAAAGCTCAGAAGTCGAATGTGCAACAAGACAATGAGGAGAACCAGATGACTCAGAAAAATCAGCTCCAAAAACTCTCCCAACTCTAAAAATCTTACAGAGCACAACGCCATCAGAATTGAGTACTTGCAAAGTATCGCGATGGAATCACACTTTGAAGCCCTCATCAAGCAATTGAGATATAGAAAGCAAATTGTATCCCAAATTTTCAACCAAAGCAACATCTTTGAGAGTGAAATTTGAGTTGATTCTTAGCACACCTTTACCTTTCACTCTACTCCTTCTATTGTTGCCGAAGGTGATATGTTCCTTTTGCTTGGTTGTGGTGAGGCTGGAGAACCATGCTGCATCTCCAGTCATGTGGCGCGAACAACTAGATTCCATGATCCACGTGCCCTCCAAGCCTCGGTCTGGTGCCTCAGATGAGTCAAGCTCATCGCCACTGTGATCGCTATCGGCCATGAAGCAAAGGCCGGTGAAATCTCATCCCTTCTTGTCCTTTTTCTCCTCCTTCCTTGGGGACTCCTCCTCCTTATCAGAGATTGATTCCTCTGTTGAGGAAGTGTCGATGTCGCTGAGAGTAGCAACAAAAGCTCTGGAAGTAGCTTTGGCTACCTTCTTAGCCACCTTGCCATGCTTGCCCTTCACAAAGGGTTTCCTCTCCTTTTTGTGGTATTTGTGGCGCTCACTCTCATCTCTCTTCTTGAATTTAGGACAGTTGGCCTTGATGTGAGAGGTGTCTCCACACTCAAAACAACAACTAAAACCATTTTTCCTCTGATCCCGTCTCTCATGGTGAAAACGGGTGAACCTTCTGGCAATGAGAGCAAGCTCTTCATCATCTAGAGTATCCACCTGCTCCTTAGTGATGGAGACCATGGAGGACAAGGCAAAACCTCTAGCAAGAACACAAGTACCAGATGTGCTTGGTTCTGCAGAGGTGCCACGGCTAGTGCTAGAAACTAGTGCCAATGGCTGTGGCAAAGAGTTTATATGCACCACAAGAGATGCCTTGGCAATGTCTGTGGATTTAAGCTTGCTGTAGAGCTCATCACAGGTCATTGTGTCATAACCTGCGGACTTCTCTATGCTGGATATCTTCACTTCCCATATGCTACGATCAAGCACATAGAGAAGCTTGATAGCTCTGTCATGATCATTGTAAGCAAGCGTCCCGTTGGACCGCAAGTTACTCACTATCGCATCAAAGCAAGAAAACATGGCATCTATAGATTCACCAGGCGCCTGCACAAACAACTGATATGGTTGATTGTACGTGCTTTGGCACCTAGCCTTAATCTGAGTAGAGCCCTCATGAAAAATAGTGAGTGTAGTCCAAATCTTCCTAATTGTTCTTAGGTTTCTGAACCCTATCAAACTCACTCCGACTCAAACCAATGAATAGTATATTTCTAGCCTTGGAGTTAGGATTATACTGATCCTTTTCTGTTTGAGTGGTGCGAGTTTTAGGGATGGAGTATTGTGAGTCCACAATCTCCCAAATTGCATTTCCTTGGCTTGGCAAGTAAGCCTCTATGAGAACCTTCCAGTATGCAAAATCCGTCCCATCGAACAGAGGTATTTTACTAACTCTGTCCATGTCGCCAACAGATCACAAAACCGGTTATGGTCAACTGGTGATCTTAACCTGCTCTGATACCAATTGTTGGACCGGAAACGGTGACCAGAGGGGGGTGAATGGGAGCTTTTAAAATTTCAGGCTAAACATAGCCTTATGTTTTAATGCTGTCTTCTACGGAACAGGCTTCGAACATGCCCTTTGAAGTTCGGGTTCAGAGGTATTTCACAGTTCCGAAACCAGGCTTCGCAAGGAGCAAAAGTTCGAAGTCAAGAAGACTTCGCTCCACCCACACAACACCAAAAAACTCAACTCTGCTAAGTCAGTGCAGGCTCCGTACACTAGGTGGCTTCGAGTAGACTTCGCAGAGGAGACAACATTAGCTTTTGCAGAGCAGACAAGATCAGCCTTTACTGTTTTGGAGTCTTCTGAAGCCCCCCTTTGCACGCGAGGGGTGCGGTAGCTTCGGTGAGACACTTCGAGCCTGATGGCCTTCGGTTCACCAAAGTCATCCTTTGATACAGTGACGGTTTTGAGCTGAAGCCATCAAAGCCCTTGAGCCTTCGCGCCATCACCTCCGGAGTGGACCACCATGGCTTCGCAGCTACTCCCATCTCGAACTTCGTCAGTCCATGTACCGAAGCCATGCATGGCCAAAGTACTTCAAGACAACCACAATCCGAAGCACCACCTTCGGAGTACCACCCTTCGAAGTCCCTCCTTCATTCAAGGCCTCCGCATGAAGCATTCCATGAGCACTTCGTCGTAGTGTCTCTCCCCGAGCACACTCCTCGATGAACCTCACCCGGACCATGCCTTCAATGCACCTCAACTTCTGAGACCTCCGTCGGGTGAACCTTTGAGTTCCTTCATCGGGAGCACACTTCGAACACCTTGCCTCATTGCTGAGGACTGTCCACCATACTCCGAAGTCACTTCATTCGGAGTACCCTTCGAAGTGCCTCGCCTCCGAGGACTTTGTCTCGGGGTACCTTCAGCCGGAGCCACGCTCTGCACTCTCTGCCTTCGCCTGGCGCACCTTGACCCAAGGACTGACCTCGACCCCTCACAACCTTCATGACCGAGCTTTCCGCTCGCCTGGCATCAAGCCTCTCGCTTGACCCAGGTTCACTTGCTACAAACCGTCTGTCACCTCCGAAGTCACCTGCGCACCACAGACAAACATACAAGTGTAGCCAGTACCCCAGAGACCTCTCCAGGTAAACAACCTCCGGCACACACTCCGGTGTACCGCCCAAAGTGCCGAACCTTTTGGTACAACCAAATCTTTGTGTATTGTCGGACCCCTCTGATAGTCACACTCCATTGCAACAGCCGCAGCAACTGAACCCTTCGGTGAAACAATCTCTGATCCCCTTTGGAGGAACCCCTTCGAATCCAAAGGATAAAATCTGTCAATCACTTATCACAGACTCTGAAACCAACCCTTGGTTTCTCACTCGTATTTTGCCGCTCCCCTTCTTTTCTACAGGCACAATGTTAGCGACCCATTCAGCGTAACTGCACGGCCTAATAAATTTAGCTTTGAGAAGTCGCTCCACTTCTTCTTTAACTTGGTCATAGACGGCCGAATTAAAGCATCGAGGAGGCTGTTTGGAAAGCCTAAATCCGGATTTGATAGTTAGCCGATGCTCCACGAGCTCGCGGCTTAATCTGGGCATTTCGCTATACTCCCACGTGAAACAATCGACATATGACCGAAGCAACTTTATTACTTTGGCCTTCTCATCAGGTTGTAACTGTTGGTTTACAAAAGTCAGCCTCAAGATGCTACCATCGCCTATGTCAACTTCTTCTAAAGGATTGGCCGACGCGAAACCCTGTCCTAATTTCTCTACTTCGCTAAAGTCCTCGATGGCTTCAGCAATAATTTAGATTACTCTACACGAGACTTTAGCCAATCTAGATTACTCTTGCTAGACATGACCACTAATTTAGAAATAGTCGTGCTACACCAGTCGGCTTTATAGACACTGGTAAAAAACGTCCTCCGGACATGCTAACAAAGTCATAATTCAAAAGATCTCTACCTAATAGACACTCTACTTTGTTGTGAACGGCGTCAATGGACACATCGGCCAATGCCAATTGGGCCGAAGTGTTTACGGGTATGACTTCTACTTCACCGCCGTCCCATTGAATTAGGCATTGGTGCAAAGTAGAATGAATGCAGCAGTTCACGTGAATCCAATCACGCCCAAGCAGCACACTATATTTACCTTGCACATCGACGACGAAGAATGCTATCGGCAATGTCTTGTTGTCTACTGTCAACTCCATGGAGAGCACACCTTTGGCCTCGAAACTCTCGCCGTTGAAGCCGTTGGCATCAAGTTGGTTTTCTTCAGGTCATCCTCATCCCTGCCAAGTTTTTTCAATAGCGAGTAAGGCATTAGGTTAACAGTGGTGCCACCGTCAACAAGCATCCGAGAGATCAGCTTTCCGTCAATGTGACCCCTGACGTAGAGAGGCTTTAGATGGCGAGCCGAGTCCTCGGGTTTCTCAAAGATAGCATTGCGCGGGCTGAGGTTCAACTGAGCGACCTTGGCCTCATCTTGTGGTAGGGCGAACTCGGCGGGCAGCATGACGACGTTGATGTCCATCGCCTGGGGCGCGTGCCCCTTAGAGACGGGCAAGTAGTCATCGTCGAGCATGTTGTCTTCGTCGTCGCTCGGACTGGGAGCCAGATTGGTCATCTCAATCGACTTAACCATCCATACATGTCTCGTAGTCGGTCCATGGCGGATTTCTTCAAAGATAGCGGCTCGCTTGTCCTCGGCTTTCTTCTCGCGCATCTCCTGTGCTCGTAGGCGTTATATCCGCCTCTTCTGTGATTTGGACATACTTGAAGGTGCCCAAGACGGTTGTGGCTTGGTACCAGCTGCCACTGCCTGGTTCCTGTTAATTTTGGCCGAAGTGGTACTATCCAGCTTAACCTCGCAAATTCTGTATTCGGAGGGACCTTCGCTGCATACCCCGGTAATCAGACCGGCCTCGTTCGGCCGATCAGATGTAGGACCAAAAGTAGCGACCAGAGGGGGGGGTGAATGGGTGCCTTAAAAATTCTTGTGAATCAATGGCATTTTCCCAACACCCAACGTACCTTGACAAACAACCAGCTGAAGCTAACAGATCTAAACCAAGAAAATAATGTAGCCTAAAAACAATCGGTGTCCTAATTGAGAAGACACCAACACAGTGTTGAAAGGCAGATTAACAGATCATTCAAACCATAAGCAGTTCACACATAATCAACATAATTATCACATGCAATCAGAGGAATAATACTTGGACAAAAATAACCATAGTTCAAAGTCTGTCCTAAGTCAAAACACAAAGCATGATATTTGATTTTGAAGTGAGCGCTGCAGAGAGACAAACTACACCCTTCGGAGCACACCTAGACACCGATGCATACTTCTGCTTCGTTACACTTCGGAGTCCACCGAAGTCTGCTTCGACTTCGGCACACTTCAGAGCTCACAACGAAACACCGAAGCCTACAACTCTTCAGCGAAGACAGACTTCGTCTTTGAAGTCCACAACGTGCTGAAGGATACTTCGATTTGTTGAAGCCTGATCATCCGAACTGCAGGAGGCCCACAACCAAACTGCGAAGGCTACTTGACGACTTGCACTGCAACCTTCCCACAAACAACCTTCCCTACAGCCTCGACAGGCCAAACAAACATAGCAAGCAATGAGTTGACAGCTAGGCTGCTGAGACTAACTTCTCTCGAAACCGAAGCCTCAACCAAAAACGCTACACTTTGGTTTCATGATAGCCTATGCTCGGATTCGAACAGAACGCTAAGAACCCAAGAAAAATCACGCCAAAGACTGCTTCAAAGCTTCTGCACACTCTAGCCTCTAAGCTGAACTATAGCTGCATGAGAAGCTAGTACAAACATGCAACATGCAAACATCCTAGATACCCTAGCTGCAAAGGCTAAAAAATAATTTTCCAAGTGCAGTTTAACTCCTCCACACAATGAATAAACAAGTAGATGGCAGGGACGAATTGTAGCAAAACAAATGCTAACACACACACACATAATCAACCTAGGCGCGCAAAACGAGGCAACAGTAAATAAATCCACAACGTGACGTCCGATGGATGAGAATGGAAGAATAGCACCTGATGTAGAGATTTCTCTATCGGCCAGAGAAGCAGATCGTGGTGAACTCGCGATGAACAGTGGCAGCGGAGAAGAAAACTCCAGAAAGATGAACACCAAAAAGGACCCAAACTTTTGTGATTTGGTAAAGTGATTACAGAATGGGTAACCCAAACCCTAGGGTATTGGGGCCCTTTTATAGGCAGCCCAATAAATGGGAAAATGCAAAAATACCCCTAGGGTTTTTATAGATGCTGAAATAAAAATGGAAAAGACCGAAATGCCCTTAGGATTTTTTACAGACTCGACTGATAGACTATGGGCCTAAAGGAAAAATAGTAAAAATCTAAATAAAGATAACTTGTCCTGATGCGGAGCTTTCATAGCAGCTATGGCTTCACCTCAGAATAGTCAGATCCGAGATCAGCGGTCAGTTTTGTGCCGAAACTGATAAAGCGTCCACCGTCTTCGCACCGGGTACCTGGATTGGGCCGACCCGATTCCGCAGCTCCCTCAGCCCGACAATCACTCACCGCCCGTGTACTTGAGTCAATCCCGGTCAACAGCCCAGTGGATCCTTTGCTGCTCCTAGCCAATGTACCCGAATTGGGCCAGCCCGACTTCACGGCCCCTCTGCCTGATAGTCGCTCATTGCCCGTGTACCGGAGTCCCATGCGGCCTAGACACAGCAGGTCTTCTCTTCTCTTCGTGTCCTCTTTGACTTCCGTTGACAATCACTCATCACTTCTTGAGCCATGAGGCCCATGTTCTTCAATATGGCTCCTCATCAGACTAGGCTTCAGTGCAGGCTTTGGCTGGAGTAGGAGACATACCTGTAACAGGCTTTAGTGAAGGTGCCTTTGGGATTGGGACTTCTTGAGACCCTACTCTAACTATGATAGATTCGGACTCCTTATCCTTTGCCTCTCCGCGTCCTTCTTCTTCGACTTCGTTTTGCACGAGTCAATTCGAAGGTACCACGGACAGCCTGTGGATGATGCCTCCCTCCACTGTGTATGGTTGTTCCTGCCAGTCATAATACTCTGAAGGAAAACAAGGAACAGTGTTATGTTGTAGAGGGTATTCCAATTGTGATACGTACGGAGCCCACGGAGTTCCTGCCCAGTTGTATGGCGGAGGCATCGGTGGCTCCAGTGGCTTCGCCCACTTTGTGCCGAACCCGTTACCCGGAGGAGGGTTCGGCAAAGTCGACGGTGTCTCGGACCATATTAACGAAGGGTCCTGCTAGACTGGGGGTACGTTCGGTCAGTATGGGCCGAAGCCTCCTGTCGAAGGGCTCATCTAGAGCAGTGCAGGGTTTGGCCATCGGGGTCCGAACTCTCTTTGCATGGGGCTTGACCACTGGGGCTCGAATCCACTATACGGGGGGTTCGACCACTGAAGTCCGAAGCTACCATAGGGAGTGTTAGGCCACTATGGCCCGAAGTCACTATGCGGAGGGCTCGGCCACTGTGGTACGAAGCCGCCATGCGGAGGGCTCGGCCACTGTGGTTTGTAGTCACCCTCCGAATGCCTCGGCCCCTTCGGCTGACTTAGCCTTTTGGCACGGGGGCCTGTTTCCTTGGATTTTTTTTGGTGTTTGTTTAACAACATTTGATAAGTTACCTTTGGCTTCTTGCGAGCCCTAGGCGAAGGAGATGTGCTAACATTCTGCTTCCATACTCCCACTTCGGGATTTTTAGGTATGAGTGTGCGTGTGCATGGTTCTCCAACAATTACTACCTTCCACTTAGTTGACTCAGCCTATTCTGGCCGAATCAACACTCTCTTCTTGTCAAGATCGATGGTGTTGACGGGAAAGGGGTTCTTATCTAGCTTCATCTTTGGATTGTGGTCTATCTTCAATCGTCCTTCTTCTATGGCCGATTGAACTTGTCGTCCAAAAACATTGCAGTCATTAGTATAATGCGAATGTGAATCATGCCACTTACAGTATGGATGTCTCTTTAACTGGTCGGCATATGGGATGACTTGGCCTTTAGGCAACCTGAGAAGCTGGTTCTTCAAGAGGAAATCAAATATTTTATCACACTTAGTTATATCAAATGAGTATTTGACCTCGCTAGGCCGATTCTTGGCGGGAGATGGCCATAACTTGGAACAAGTAACAGGCCTACTCTTAGCATTCCAAATCCATTTAGCTGCGTACATGTCGGCCAAATCCTCTTCCTCTTCTGATTCCTCCTCGTCGGAGTGTTCCATGACGTGGATTTCAGCTCTAGGCTTGTTAAATGTCTTAATAAACTTTTTATCTTTAGATCGGCCTTCCTGGACCAAAGCCTGTTGCAAGACTTGCCTAACTTCTAAGAAGTGCTGGTTGTCTAGTATCTCCTTAATCTCAGAACGCAACCCGCTAAAAGCTAGATCCACCAAATCCCTCTCCGAAATATTAAGAATAAAACATCGGTTTTTGGTATCCCTAAAATGCTTGATATACTCAGAGACGCTCTTGCCAGATTTTTGTCTAACCGATGTCAAGTGTGAAAGCCTAAGTTCTCTTTCACTCATGTAAAAGTAGTCATGGAATTTTTGTTCTAATTCAGCCCATGTTTGGATGGAGTTCGGCGGGAGTGCCGAAAACCAAGTGAAAGCGGTGCCGGGTTGTGAGAGAGAAAATAGTCTAAGCTTTGAAGCGTCCGACCCACTAGCTTCTCCACATTGTGCTAAAAATTGACTAACATACTCTAGTGTGGTTTTGTTACCCTCACCATCAAACTTGGTGAATTCAGGGACTCTATAGCCGCGAGGGTAAGGTATTGTATCAAAATGATCGGGGTACGGCTTCCGGTAAACACTAGCTCGACCCCTTGGTACGAAGCCGGAGCACTCCCTAAACAGTGCGCGGATCCGCTCCTCAATGTCATCCTGAGCCTACACACGTCTCTCATGCGAGGGCGCCACACGCGGTGGGACGTCAGCGTCTCGGCCATGGGTCTCTTCCTCATGCGCTAGCTGCACAACATGTTCGAGTCTACGTGCTTGTGCATGTGGTGCGGGCAGCGTGGGCAAAGCTGGTGTAACACCCCAGAATTAAAAATAAAATAAAAATGAGGGAAATAAGTTTTCTGAAATAAAAAGGAATTATTTAATTGAAGAAAAGGTTAAAAGAAACAAATTAAAGCAAAACAGGGAGAAATATTTAAAATTTGAAGCTAAAAAATTTATGATGGAACCTATGTAATGGGTGATTGGTCCTGATCTTCCGCTAGGTAAAGGATAACTTGGATTGGGGGAGAATCTCGACGTTGACGATCCAAGGCTCCGGTCCGGCGGATCAAAACCATGCAATCGCTACACCACCGTCTCCGTTGGTTATCAACCACGCAGGACGCGATTGACCTCGCCACGAAGGCTAATTCCTGCAAGCGAACCCAAGAACACAAGCAAGAATAGGAAGAACACAAGTCGATAGCCAAATCACAGATAAACTATGAAAAGGAGAGGTTTCACAAACGCTGATGCAGCAGCCAATCGGTCCGGTGCAGGAGCGGGATCTAAACACACAAGTGTAGATGCAAACAAAGCAAAAACCTGACCCTAAAGGCGGCTGGCGTGAGTATATAAGGCGTGGGCAGCCTGTAGAAGATGTACAGACTCGAACTATGGGCTAGAAGATGTACAGACTCGGACTATGGGTCAACACGGCCCAATTCTGTCACGCAGGACTGTTTCAAACACACAGGACAGCTCGAGACTCCAAATGAGGCGGAACTAACGCCAAAAGATCCATCTTCTCCTCAGCTTTCCAAAAAGTCCAAGAACACGCCAATCGGACTTCGTATGAGGAAGTTATGCCCATTTTGGTGCATAGTGGTCGATGTAGTCCGAACCAACGAATTCTTGACTTCAAATCATCCATGCGACTCCGTCTTCAACTCCAACTCTTCTATTCCATCTCCCATGTTCCTAAGCAACAAAATATCACTAGTATTCAGTAGCATCCCATCCAAACAAATATTTAACATAGTTGCTAAGGAAAGAATGAACCTCATGGTTCAAGCGACGGGCACGGGCGCGTGTGATTGGTCCTTGTAATTGAATTGTAGGTGGAGGCTCCATGTGTGTATCATGTGAAGTGATGTCCTCATCACTATGTTCCAAGAAATATTTTCAGGAATTTTTGCAAAATTTTAGCAATAGTGCTTCAAGGTCTAACTAAATATATGAATTTATGAAATTATTTTAATCAGAAAAACATTTTAAATCGTTGTTGGGCCGCCTTCCTCATTTCTGCCTTTGGCCTGGCCCAGTCCAGCACCAGGCCACTACCAGGTGGGACCCGCCTGTTGGCACGTTCCCTCCCTCTCTCCTCCGCCCCGCGTCTGCCCGGCCCTGCCCGTCAGTCCCCCTCCCGCCGCTGACGTCCCGGGCCCGCATGTTGGCACCGCTCCCTTCTCTCTCTCCCAAGACCGTGCCCCATCTAGCCCACTTGGCAGTCGGTCCCTCCCTGCCTCTGCTGCTGACAAGCATGGCCCACATGTCGGCACCTTTCCCCTCGCACGCGCCCGCTGACAGGTGGCCCCCACCTGTTAGTTCCATCTTCCCCGATGGAAGGAGGGATCCCCTTCCATCCCCGGCGCCCCCCTCTTTCCTTTTCACCGCCGGCCGGTTCCCTTGCCAAAATTGGCACCCAAATCCTGTTTGCCATCCTCCGGCGACCCCTTTCCATCCCTAGCCAACACATTTTTGCCCGGAAGGAAACCAAGCCGAGTGCATGGAAGCTCGCCGGCGAGGTATGGTTTCCCTCCTCAGTTTCCCTCTTTATCCCTTCCTTTTTCGCCACCGACGACCCCCTATAAAGCCTAGCCTCCGTCGCGTCTCGGGCACGCACCAAAATCACCCCGCCACTCTCTCCCGAGCCCTCCGTACCTGTTTTAGCACTGCTGTCTCGTTGCACCTCTAGCAGGCCCTCACCGGTGCCTCGGTCTGCCACCGCCCCCACCGACGGCACCAGCGGGACCGGCATCACCTCCCCGTCCCCGGCCCCACCTCCATTGGGCTAGATCACCACCGGAACTCATCGCTGTCATCGGACCCGAAGGCCTCCTCCACTTTCCCTTGATGCAGGTCGCCACCGATACCTCGCCTTCACCATCTCCAGTACGGATGCACTCCCCTTCCTCCCCTCTGTCCATTTTCACCGACGCCTAGGGAATTAGGCTACCGCTCGCCATCGCCGTGGCTCACCGCCGCTCGGCCGGAGTCGGGGACGAAGCCCCCTGGCTACCCCGTGCCACCGTCGTGCTGGTTTTGATCGTGGCCATCGGATACCGCACAGACGGCTGTGATTAGAACCCGACATCAGCGGCCTACATTGATTTGACCGGAGTTGACCGGTATCGTCCAATCTGATCCCTCTGATTTCTTTAAAATCCCCCACCCCGCTCACAGCCACGCGATCTGGATCCTACGGTCCAGATCATCTAGGTTCACGCCAATAGTGCCTGGTGCACGGTGGGTTCGGTCCACCCCCATTTTGATCATCATTGAGCCCATGTTTTAATAAATTATCGCTATAACTCATAGGATAATATTGCATTAGTCTAATCTCAAGCCCTAAACTATATTTATTAGATCCCCGTCCTTTTGTGCAAACCCAAGCCATGCTTATTGAGCCCACACTCCTTGTCACTCTACAATATTATATTAGCTTGTGTCCAATGTACCGACACAACTGCTATAGGATAAAAAGAACGAGTCATAGATAGCTGGATTCTACTATATGAATTTCCCCGTTATTCTCGTCTCTGGATTCTGTTGGAGTTGGCTATGTTATAAGTATGGTGGGTTCTGGGTGCAAGCTCGAGAATTGGTTGGTCGCACCCGGGACACTATAAGGACCGGTATGCGGGATCTGTTACAAAGCACTTCCGTACTAACCACAAGTCTAGTGGGTAAGTCCTAAATGGAGGTATGGATCGTACCAACTTGGAACACCATAGTGGAGGGGGCAAGGGGCAACCTGCGGGCGACTTATACCGACGTGGCTCAAGGGGGGGTATGGTGTGGCCCAAAGTGACTGGGAAACCATATGAAACCTATAAGAGGGTGTTATCGAATTGGTGCGTTCCATGCTGAAGGTTTTCGCACGAGCTTCTCGTGATAGGAGTCATTTAACACACTGCGGTGTGCGGGAAATGAGTGCCTTGTGGGTACAGTAGTACACCTCTGATCAGAGTTTAAATCTTTTCGAAAAGTCGAGCCCACGGTCAAGGGTGGGTTGTGTGACCTCTCGTAGTTAGTTTACTATTATGTGAATGTATGTGTTATTCATGGCATGTAAGGACTATTGAGCGAGGGTGGGCTGACTGTACCCCTCGAGTTAGAATATGATGCATGATCTCATGTTTACTTTTCTGCATTAATAACTGGATTACATTAATTGCTTTACAAATAAGCTTTTCCGCAAAAGTAAGCCACTACCTTCCTTATTATTACCTTGCATTATAATTGCATTCGGTGGCTTGCTGAGTATGATTGTACTCACCCCTGTTGACTTACACCACCAGAGGCAGTCTACTACGAGGAGGGTGAAGGTCTGGAGTAGCGACCCAGTCAAGGCACGAGACTGGAAGAAGACGTTCATCTAGAGGATTTATTTTATTAGTTTCTCTTTCTTTTAACTTTTTTGTAATAATATGGTCTACGAACCATGATTGATTGGCGTATTGTACGCAGTCGTGTGATGAACGTCTTGTAGTTATTGATTTTCTTTGGAATTTCAATAAAGGTCCGGATTTATTAAATCAGGGGGTTACAGCTGGCGCCGATGTAAGTGGAAGCGGCGCATGGTGAGCAGTGTTGGCTTGGTTGTAAGCATAATGACTTGTCTCGGTCATGGGTATCAAGGCTAAAGATTTAATGGTTTTGCCAGTACTACCGTCAGTTCTGCTATAAATGTGACTTATTGGAGGTATGCTAGCAATAGGGGCTGATGGCACGACCTCAGTAAAGCCGAACCTTCTAAGTGTCACCTTTATTTGAGAGCTAACTGCCGAATCCAAATGGTTGGCTAGCGAAGCGCTAACGGCTTGGTCTACTGATGCGGTTATTTTCTGCTCTATCTCTAAAGAAGATAAACAAGGTGATACTGGTGTTACCTGGATCCGAGCAAGGTCGGGGATGTTGACGTCATGCTTGATGAAGCCTGCACGCATTTTGACGTAGATCGCAAGCATCAGGTCCTGGAGTGCCTTCACTTTTGCCTCGATATCTGCTCGGTCTTTTGCGGGAATATCTTCAAAGGTAGGCGCCATGATGTTGCGGTTGTCAATATCCGCGCCTCCCATGGGATCCATCGGTGGTGTAGACGTAGTAGTCGTTGTAGATGTACTGGCGGCCGACGTAGATGTACCCGTCATGTTGGCATAGTCTTCCCAGCGTAGTCACCAAAAAGTGTGTTGACACAGAAATGTGCCCCCGCACTTGGGTCAGTTCGACGATCCAAAAGTGTGCGGATACTTAGGGACAAGCCTAAGAGCAACACAACACCGACGTCACGTTTTGACTACTCTTAACCATGATAAGGGGGATGGAGTCGCCAGGTAATCAGATCAAACATAAATAATCCAATTAGCCGAATGAAATATATTAAACAGAACAAATCAGCAAGCCGTGCGAAGCTTGACTGATTCGAAGTATAATGCAAAGGGTGTCACCGAAGGGTACTGTTGGCGTAAAAGATTACGCTAACAGGTTTCTGTAGAAAAGAAACTAACAAACGAAGTGTTTGTGAAGCAAACTGTTCTAAGCCTCCGAAAGGATAATAACTTAGAATAGTTCGAAAGTGTGTATTGAATAACTTGTATTCGGTCCCTATTACAGGGTGAAATGGGGGGTATTTATAGGCCCAAACATTAAGGAAAAGACCTATTTACCCCTCTATTACAACCGACATAGTGGAAACTATTCGGTTCCCTTAATAGGGCTAAAATGGTAAAAGACTAATCTAATGAGAAAGAAGATAAGTCTTGCATCTTAGCTGGCAGAAAAGATCTTGGAAAGCTTTAGTTCGAAGATGTACTTCGAACCAAGGCTTATCTTCGTGCTTCGAACCGGGTTCCGGGTATCTTCGAAGATGATCTTCTGGGAACCTTCGAACCTGCTGACTGTCTTTATGTTGCTTCGGCAATAACCCTGAAGATGAGATATTTTCCCCCAACAGTAGCCCCTCGAATACGCTTCTCCGTTGACCTGTAACGTTAGGAGAGCAGTATACGGAAGGAAAAGATAACCAATCATAGGGGTTATTGGTTTTTATTTTATCTCCGAAATGCATGAAGATACGAACTCCGAATTAGTCTTAAGGTAATTGTTTTTCGAACTATCTTAGAAGTGACTTAGGAAGTTCGAAAGTCTTTTCAGACTTAGAAAAAATAGCCGTTAGTTTCTGTTTCTAACGGAGACTGTAGTAGGCGCTAATTTCGCAAGAGGAAATAACGGCAGGAATGCGAAACGACATGGATTAACGGTAAGAAAATGAAGTCTAGGCTATAAATAGAAAGCCTAGAAGTTACCCGGTTACCTTTTCACCGCATTTTAGCAACCAAGAACTTTTTAGCCTTTTGAGTTCTTGAGCCCTAGCCTCCATTTCCTCAGAGTAGTCCGGCGATCGCGATGGTGAAGACTAAGGGATCTGCGCCTCCGTCAGCCTTGGCTCGGCAGCAGGCGGCTGCAGCAGCAGCGGCGGCAGCGTTGGCGGCGGCACCTCCGATGCCAGTAGCGACATCCATGGCGGCAGGGGGGAGAAATCCCCAAATCACCGATAATCAAGGTCTGTGCCCGCCATCGACGAAGTATTTGGACCAGTCTTTTCAACTGGGTTCTTCTGCCTGCAAGAGGGAATCACTAGCAATAGCAGTAGAAGGGAAAATCAGTACCGGAGTAATGATTCGCAAGCCTGGAAAAGAGCTTATTCCGTCACCGAGGCCTGGAGAAGTGGTTGTATTCGAAGCCTTCTTCGAAGCCGGCTTGGGTCTTCCTGCAGTGGACTTCTTGGCGGAAGTTTTGGATCTGTTTCATGTAACCCTCCCCCAATTATCTCCGAATGCAGTAGCTAGGTTAGCTATCTTCGAATGGGCGCTGAGAGCCGAAGGTTGCGAAGGGAGGGCAGAAATCTTCGCTGCACTTCATAGAGCAACTTGCCAGCCGAAGACCTTCGTAGGCTCCGGAGGTGAGAAAGTGGTGGTTGCCTTCGGAAGCATTAATTTTAGGCTTCGGGACGAATATGCCCTGCAATTCCCTGCTAAGGCCATCAACGCAAGATGGTACACTGACTGGGTGATGAGGTGGTTCTATGCCGAAGTTGGGGCAGGTAACCCTCTAGCTGGACCTTTGAAAGAGATCCAATTCCGGAAGGAAGCCTTAGCGCAACCCAACGAAGGTCAGCTCGAAGCTCGTCTTAACCTGCTTCAGAAAATTAGTCGAAGGTTAAGCATGCGGGACTTAGCCGAAGAATTCCTCGGACTGCAAATTCCTCCGCTGATGGCCAACTGGCCTATCATCTTCGAGGATGATTCGGAAGGCGGTCTCCGCAAGATCAACTTAACTTCGAGCCCTGCAGGTAACTTTGAAATCAACATGCATTGAACATATTTACTTCGAAGAAAGACTAACTTGAATTATTTATTTTTTAGCTTCTTCAGCCCCTATTACTTCAGAGCAAATTGTAAGGGCTTCGGAGAAGATTTTGGGTGCCCCAACTCCGACTGAAAAAGAATGGCGAATTAAATTGGTCGGGAGTTGGGAAAGGTTTAACAGAGTATGGGGAATGTTGAAACTCACTCCTCCCCCTCTGATGGATTGGGTGCCTTCGGAGAAAGGGCCCCAGAAGAGGAAAGCCGAAGCTGGGACTTCGAGTTCAGCAAAAACTCCGGTGAAGAAGGTGGCTCGGAAGCCAAAAAACCTCGCACCTTCGGATCCTGCACCTTCGAGCTCAAGAGCTTCGGTTTCCGACTCCCAAGAAGAAACGGGGAGATTGCTTGTGCGTCTGATGGAAGAGAATGAAACTCAAAGGACTGCACAAGCCGAAGTACCTGCGAATGTACCGGAGTCCGGAGATAATGTTGATCAACCAAGGACTTCGGTAGTTCAAGAAGATGTAACTCAGGACAAAGTTCATGTGAATGAGAGTGGGGTCGAAGTCACTACAGCTTCGATTCCCGAAGAAGCAACGAGGACTGCCCAGGACGATGCTCCTGCAGTCCAAGATTTAACGGCTGATTCGGATGAAGAATTAGCCTTCGATCCACCGAACAGTCCAACGATGACTCCTCTGCAAAATGTCGAAGGTAGACTTCGAATAACTTTTTCGTGTTTATTTTGAGTATTTATACAATGTATAATACTTTTCATTATTTTATAGAGTCCACTCCTATGGAAGAAGTCCGTCAA
This sequence comes from Zizania palustris, assembly GCA_019279435.1. Lineage (NCBI taxonomy): Eukaryota > Viridiplantae > Streptophyta > Magnoliopsida > Poales > Poaceae > Zizania > Zizania palustris. Next base: position 17,353,086 of record JAAALK010000081.1, read on the forward strand.
GAGGAAATAATTCCTGGACCTTCAACAACTTCGGAGCCAGCCCAGAGAGTTACTCAAAAAGGACCTGGAAGAGGCAAAAGACATATAGAGCCCCTGCCTGCTATAAGCTCCGAATCAACTCCGTCTGATTCAACAGACGAGAGCCAATCTTCCAGGGAGGGTCAATCTCCAGTGGCTCCGAAGACCATAGGCCAAAGCTCCGGTCCTTCGTTGAACGAAGATGACCAACAAGCAATAAGCATGCTCCCCTTGCTGGCTCCTTTCTTAGGGCAAACAACTGGTCTTCGGACTTTGCTCGAACCTTTGGATCGAGCTAGCCGTGACATAGGGGAGACCAAATTAGTGGCCATCCTGAGCAAGGCTGACAGGACGGAGCTTAATGCCGTTATTGAACGTACAGCCTACCAGGTACGAAGTAACTGCGAAATATTACAGAATTCGTCTTCGAATAAATATTTACTTTAGTTTTTTTATTTTGACAGCAAACTGTCTTGGCCCGAGCTGCAAATATATGCAATGACGAAGAAATCGCTCGGCTTCGGGAAGAAAATAGTGCTCTTCAAAGGAATTTTAACATCTCCGAAAGTCGAGTGATTCAAATGGACAATATAATATCAACAGAGCGAAGGGCCAGGCAAAGCTTGGAAGCTGCGAAGAAAGAGCTCGAAGCAGAAAGGATTGTGCTTCGAGCAGAGGTTGAGAAACTGCGGGCGGAGCACGCTACTGTGGGGTCCAAGCTCGTCCGACTCGAAGAGGAAGCTAGCCAACTGTTAAACCAGAAGAACACTTTGACCACTGAAAATGCTAGGCTTTCTGGGGTTTTGGATGAAGTCACTTCGACGAAGGATGCACTGAACGAAGACAAGTTGAAGTCTGAGAAGGTGGCTGCGGAGGTTATGAGTCAGTTGTTAGATGTCCTGGAGTACTTCGGTACTACTGGAACTCTCCCTTCTGACGATAACATCAGTCTTCTGCGCCGGTTGAAAAGGATCCAAGGGGTGGCGAAGCAGATGAAGACGGCGGGCATTAGATACGGAGAACTCTCCGGACAAGTGTCTGTTGTTGGTCTACTTCGCTATTACGAAGATCTGGGCCGATCAATAACTCCGGACGCAGGAGGAGGTCCAATCACCTTCGACGACGAGCGACTTCTCAAACCTTCCGAAGGTGTGGCTGCTGCTTGGCGAGCCTTCCAAACCTCTTGGAGAGCCGAAGGTCGTTCTGCGATCAAGGCTTGGATCGACGAAGGTCAACGCCAGAAGCACGCTCGGACTCAAGCTTCGAGCAGTCAACCTCCTTCGAACCCGCAGGTTTAGGAATATTTTAGGATTTTTAACCATGTAAAGCTTTATGCTTGTAAACATTTATCAATGAAAATCTTGTTTGTCATATTTTTAGGCTTTGCCTCTTATGGAAGATATCGAAGTGTTAGAGCCTAACAACGAACTTCGCTCATTGTGGAAAACCTTCGAACTTCTAAAGAATTATAAGCGTCCTCGATTTCTTATTCCTCGAGATGACTCCGGCGTAATTGCGCCCGAAGTAATCAAAGACGTATTGTCTTATATTAAAGAGGAAAATAAAGAGGTTGACACAAACACCTCGTCTTCTGAAGACACTAATTGGTCTGAAGACGAAGGTGAAACTCGAAATAAAAGATCTGAGGATCTTAGAAGCTGGGAAAGAAGCCCCGAGCGGCTTCGAACTTGGGCCGAGCTTCAACAAGAGCAGAAGGATTTTAGAGCTTCGAAGGGGAGGAAGAGAGTTAAACGTAAAGTTCTTAGAACTGATGTTGGAACTAGTCGTTCCACCCCTAGCTCTCGGGACCGAAGAGGTCTCCGATTCCTTCTTGGTATAGATACCAATTTTTCATAATGTAATCTGTAAACACATTTATTTCAATAAGGAATGCCGATTTAAAATTGTCTCCATATTTACCAGCCCCTCTTTGGGTATAAGCAACTTTGAAATGTATTCAAATATGGTTATGCGCAAAGAAAAAACTTCGGAGCACAATTTTTTGGGGGTTCGGAGCCCCTCTGTCATTTAAAGATCTTTTGAAATCTTATGAAATGTCTTCGACTTTTTGCAGTCGGAAGAATGGTAGCTTAGTACCTTTGTTTTATGAAAGAAATCACTTGAGATAACTTTCAGGACACTTTAGTGTCTTAAAAAATTTGTCACTTTGGACTATGTTAACAGACATTCGAAGCTCATGGCTCAAATGTTGTTTTGCTTTAGCCACCTTCGGCTTGTCTTTGCTTTCTCTGACGAACCAATGGTTCGGAGTTTGCAATGGTCTCTTTGGACTCTTTTTACGGATGTCTACCAGCCAATGGCTTGGACTCCGTATAATTTAGCCACCTTCGGCTGTTTTTGCAGAAGTCTACCAGCCAATGGCTTGGACTTCGCAGATTTTGGCCACCTTCGGCTCTTTTTTACGGAAGTCTGCAAGCTGCAGCTTGGACTCCGTAGATTTTGGCCACCTTCGGCTCTTTTTACGGAAGTCTACCAGCCAATGGCTTGGACTCCGTAGAGTGTGGTTTTGGGCTCTTTTACGGATGCCTACAAGCCAGTGGCCTGGGCTCCGGATTATGTCAGCCCCCACGTCGGAGGCTTCGAACTTTATGGGTTCGAAGTCCGAAAATACAACCCAGCTTAATGACACTTCCCTCTCGGTCGACCCCGCTGTTCCAGTGCGTCCTCTCGGAAGCTGGAAGTCTATGAGGGGAAGGCAACTATCAGGGTCATATGCTTTATTAATTTAGAGGTGATTACAAGCGAATTACAAGGAGCCCTTATGCGAAGTATCGCTTTAGGTGCTCCGCATGCCAAGTATGTGCTAACTCTTCACCTTCTAAATTAGCTAGTTTAAATGAACCAGGGCGCCCTGAGCGGACAATTAGATATGGACCTTCCCATTTATTGCCTAACTTCCCTGGTGCTATAATGCTTCGTAGAACAAGATGACCCGGCCTTAACTCGCTGAGCTTAACCTTCGGGTCATACCAAGTCTTCGTCTGCTGATGATACTTTGATAAATTAGCTACAGCCCGAAGTCTTGTTTCTTCTGACAAATCTAACGAAGCTTGTCTTTCTTCTTCAATGTCCGGTTCGGTGCTGCGAAATGATCCCCCTTTGAGCTCCGTTGGAGTCATAGCTTCATCTCCGAATAGTAGTCTGAACGGAGTAAAACCTGTGGACCTTGTTTGCGTAGTCCGAATGGACCACAGAATCTTCGGAAGCTCTTCGGTCCACAGTCCCTTTGATAATCCTACTATTCTTCGATTTAGCCCTGATAAAATATTTCCATTGGCTCGCTCTACGGCTCCATTCGACTGAGGATGTCTCACTGCAGCAAAACATAGCTGAATGCCTAGGTCTTCGCAAAACTTCCTGAAGGGTTCTGCGTCGAACTGTGTTCCATTATCAACTGTGAGGTATCTAGGCACTCCGAACCGGCAAATAATATTTTTCCAGAAGAATTTTTGTACATTGTTCGAAGTGATAGCTGTTAAGGGCTCTGCTTCCACCCACTTAGAAAAATATTCAATAGCTACCACTGCGAACTTCAGATTTCCCTTTGCTAACGGAAAGGGACCAATTAGATCCATACCCCATCTAGCCATGGGCCATACCGGAGCAATGACTTGAAGAGCTGTTGGTGGGCGATGACTCCGTCGACCCATCCACTGGCATCCTTGACAAGTGCGAACCAAGCTCTCCGCATCAGCTGTTATTGTTGGCCAATAAAGCCCCTGGCGAAGTGTTTTTCCTGCCAGAGCTCTAGGGGCTAAATGGCTTCCACAAAGGCCTTCGTGAATTTCTCGAAGAATTTCTTGGCCTTCGGCTTGAGATATACATCGGAGTAGAGGGGAACATACTCCGGACTTGTATAATATACCGTTGATTAACTGATAGCTTCTGGCTCTGAGCTTTAATCTTGACAACTGAGGCTCTTCGGGCAAATTTGTTCCTCCTTGCAAGAGTTCTATGATCGAATCTTTCCAATCTGCATTAGGAATGCAAAGAATCTCCGCAGAGGCAATTTGTGGCACCGAAGGTATATTGAGCTCCTCATAGAAAGCTTCTTCAGGCACATCTACAGCTCCAGCTACAGCCTTCGCTAAAATGTCCGCTTGCACGTTTTCAGCTCTTGGTATACTCCGAATGGAAATACCCTTGAAGTGTGCTTCGATCTTGCGAATTTCTTCTAAGTACTTGGCAAGCTGTGGATGCCGAACTTGAAAACTTTTGTCTACGTGCCCTGCTACTATCTGAGAATCTGTCTTTATAATTATTCTTGTAGCCCCTAGAGCACGTGCTTTCCGGAGTCCCAATAAAATCCCTTCGTACTCCGCTATATTATTGGTAGACTTAAAGTTGAGTCTTGCGGAGTACATTTCTCTTTGCCCTGACGGTGAAATCAAAACTGCCCCAATGCCTGCTCCGGATGCTTGGAAAGCCCCATCGGAGTAAACAGTCCAAACTCCGTCATTTGATTTCTCCGGAGTCAAATTCGCAGGTGGAGTCCACTCTGCTACGAAGTCTGCTAGGACTTGGGATTTGATAGCTGTCCTTGCCAAGAAAGATATGCCGAAGGGTGCTAGCTCGACTGCCCACTTTCCAATCCTTCCAGTGGAATCTTTGCTTCGGAGCATATCTCCTAAGGGATACGAAGTTGGTACAATTACATTGTGAGCCAAAAAATAATGTCTTAGCTTCCTCGAAGCCATTATCAGAGCATAAACGAACTTCTCAAGTTCAGAGTATCTTGTCTTCGCTCCTGACAATGCTTCGGATACAAAATAGACAGGATTTTGGACCAACTTTCCATTGAAATCCACTTCTCTGACAAGGACTGCGCTGACAGCTGAACCTGTAGCTGCAAGGTACAGGAGTAGGGTTTCGTCCGCAGTAGGCACCGTGAGTGTAGCAAGATTACTGAGATAATCTTTAATATCTTCGAAGCTTCTCTGACACTCCGGTGTCCATGCAAAATCTTCGGACCCTTTCAAAGCTTTGAATATTGGCAAGCTCCTCTCCGCGGACCTTGATAAAAACCTGCTAAGTGCGGCCAGACGTCCAGTCAGCTTTTGCACTTGCTTTAAATTCTCCAGAGGAGCCATCTTCTGCAGCGCAGTTATTTGAGTAGGGCTAGCTTCAATTCCCTTGCTTGAAACTAAATACCCTAACAACTTTCCAGCCTTAGCTCCGAATATACATTTTTCAGGGTTAAGACGGATCCCACATGCCCGAAGGTTATTGAATGTTTCTGCTAAGTCTAGGCTATGTTGGTGCTTTAAAGCACTCTTTATTACAATATCATCCATATAGGCCTCCACATTGCGACCTAATTGATGACCTAGAGCCTTAGCAACTAATCTTGAAAAAGTAGCCCCGGCATTTCTTAGGCCGAAGGGCATTCTTACATAGCAAAAGACTCCCGAAGGAGTTACAAAGCTTGTCTTGATTTCATCTTCGCGCTTCAACCATATTTGATGATAACCAGAATACGCGTCAAGGAAGCTTAATAACTCTGAACCTGCAGTGGAGTCAACTAGCTGATCAATTCGGGGCATGGGGTAGGGGTCACGTGGGCATGCTTTATTCAAGGATGTGAAATCAATGCACATGCGCCACTTCCCGGAAGACTTCTTCCTGACGAAGACTGGGTTGGCTAACCATTCTGTGTGAGCCACTTCTCTGATAATCCCAGCCTTCAACAGTTTTTCAACTTCGTCCTTAGCTAGAGCAGCTCTCTCCGCGGACATCTTCCGGAGTCCTTGTCGAACAGGCCGGGCCTTCGGGTTTACAAGTAAACTGTGTTCGATGATATCCCGATTGACTCCGGTGATATCTTCGTCAGACCAAGCGAAGACATCCAAATTTTTCTTCCACTACCTTTTCCAAGGAGGTTGCAACTTCAGGAGGTAAATCTTTACCAAATTGAAAAGTGTACTCTTTACCATCTTTAACAATGACCTTCGTTGCAATCTCTCCTTCAGGACTTGGTCTCGGAAAAGACTTCTTCGAAGCTTCGGAGGAGGCTGAAAAAATTTCTTCATTATCCTGCACACTGTTTACTTGCCTCGGATCAAGAGGGGGACCGTGACCATATTCCGCCCTCCTAGCAATGGCTTGATCTCCGAAGATTGTTAGGACTCCTTCTTGTGTGGGCATCTTCATGCACAAGTAGTTGTGATGCGCCACAGCTCCGAACTGATTCAACATGCCCCGTCCGAAGATGACATTATAAGCATACGAGGCATCTATCACATCAAAGATAACTTCTTCAGTTCGGGCTAATAAACCTTCTCCGAAGGTAACTTCCAGGCCTATCTGGCCAAGTGCATCAAGCGGAGGTCCTGCGAAGCCTTGCAGAGGACGAGCCGCTGGGAGGAGATGTTTCCTGGAAATGCATAACTGATCGAAGGCTTGCACAAAAATGATATATGCTGAACTACCTCTGTCAATTAGCACCCTTCGGACTTCAGTCCCTGCAATATCAGCAGTGATAACCAATGGATCTGCGTGCGGGAACTTAATACCAGTTGCATCCTCCGCAGAGAAAGATATCGGAACATGAGACCACTCCGGCATTGTAGCTGCAGATGACGAAGTCCCAATATGACCTACTTCCCGAACGTACTCTCTTCGCTGTCTCTTGGACATGCTTCCGAGGGTACCTCCTCCGGAGATAGGGAGAACTACTCTTTTTCTTCTATCTTGCCCTTCCTCTTGCTTTGGAGGTGGCATAACATTGGCCACCGGAGGGTGCCTTGCAGCATCGAAATTTTCTATTCGCGCCACAGCCTGGACCGGCTCAGGACGCGTTGCTGCTGGACTTCGGTTGGTACTGCCTCGACCCGAAGTTCTCTCCAAGTACTCTCCCCTTAGGGTAAGGATAGCCTTGCAAGTGTCAGTTGCATGGCTTCGATTTTCTCCATGAATACAGCAAAAAAGGGTCTGGCCTTTGCCAGCCGTTTTCCCTGGCGGCCTCCAGCCGCTGGCCTTGTTCCCCGTAGACTGTGGAGCTCTTGGTACAAACTTCTGTGGGGGTGCAATATTCAAGACTTCAGAGCGAGGGTGCTTTTGCCCTCTTCTCCGATCATGTTGCACTTCGAAGACTGGTTCCTGCGGCTGTGTCGAAGTCTTCACTTCTGCTTTGACTTCTTGCAATACAGTCGAAGTAGCAGCAGTCCTCCGAAGCCAACCCTCTTCTGACCTCGCATACTCCTCGAAATATGACATCAACTGTGAGACTGAGGAGATGCTCTTCCGATGCAGTTTATCCAGAAGGCCTTGATGACTGACGCCTTCCCGAGCCGCATCAACCACTGAGGATGTGGACAACCCCCGAATTTGCGACTTCGTATGAGCGAAGCGTTTAAAGTACTGCCTCAATGTTTCTCCGGGGAGCTGTTTCACTTGGAAAAGGCTTCCTATTGACATTGGAGGCACGAAGGTGCCCTGAAAGTTACTTATAAACTTCCTCTTCAACTGTGACCAAGAATTGATTGATCCTGGCTTTAAAGACCAGAACCATCTCAACGCCACTCCTTGAAGAGCTAACGGGAAGCACTTCGCCATAGTGTCTCTGACTCCGCCGCTAGCCTCAATCGCTAGGGCATAAGAACGAACGAACTCTCCGGGATCTTCATCTCCGGCATACTTGCAGAGCTTCGAAGTTTTAAACTTTGGATCAAAGCGAACCTTCTGCAGCTCAGGATGCAACGGAGATTCATTGTCGTAGGAGGCGTTCTCCGGGGCTTCGGGATAATTAAGATCATCGTCTTCGGGCACTTCTGGGATAGTTGGGATGGCTTGAGAGCGAAGCCTGTTCGCAGCTTCTTGTCGCCATCTTGCTACCTCAGCTTGAAGGTTGGACATTTGAGTGGCCATATCTCCAAGGCTATCTTCATCTCCTCCGGAAGGACCTTCCGGGTCTTGAGAACTGGCAGGATCAGTTCGAATCGGGATGGAGGGTGGAGAAGGGACTCCGGGCTGTCGGAGTATGGAAGGGGTTGGCGGAGAGGCTTCGTATGTCCGAGGAATAGAAGCCCCTTCCGGAGTTTGCGGAGGGAAAGCTGAAGACCCTCCGACTTCAACTGTGTCGAAGGGTATCTCTCCGGAGATCCGAGAGGACCTCCGAGTGGGATTGCGAGGTGCGCTCCGCTTAGGAGGCATGATGTAAAAAGTTGGTAGAGAACGAAGTTTTTCGGACTAGGTTCCCCACGGACGGTGCCAACTGTTGGCGTAAAAGATTACGCTAACAGGTTTCTGTAGAAAAGAAACTAACAAACGAAGTGTTTGTGAAGCAAACTGTTCTAAGCCTCCGAAAGGATAATAACTTAGAATAGTTCGAAAGTGTGTATTGAATAACTTGTATTCGGTCCCTATTACAGGGTGAAATGGGGGGTATTTATAGGCCCAAACATTAAGGAAAAGACCTATTTACCCCTCTATTACAACCGACATAGTGGAAACTATTCGGTTCCCTTAATAGGGCTAAAATGGTAAAAGACTAATCTAATGAGAAAGAAGATAAGTCTTCCATCTTAGCTGGCAGAAAAGATCTTGGAAAGCTTTAGTTCGAAGATGTACTTCGAACCAAGGCTTATCTTCGTGCTTTGAACCGAGTTCCGGGTATCTTCGAAGATGATCTTCTGGGAACCTTCGAACCTGCTGACTGTCTTTATGTTGCTTCGGCAATAACCCTGAAGATGAGATATTTTCCCCCAACAGGTACCTTTGGTGTCTGGTGCGAAGTGTCCCGCTGAAGGGTACCTTCGGCGTTCGGACTGATCTGGCCAAAGATGCACTCCGAACCGATCTATACACGACAATCACCTCCGAACAGCGGGGTTTGGCGCGAAGTCTTCGATACAATAAGATATAGAATAATGACTTAAACGCAATGCTCGGGCGTAACTTCATCTTACGTTGGGTACAAGCGTGGCGAAGCCTGTCGTGACGAAGCCTATTGTGGAGAGGGTTGGCGTGCGGGGCTTGGTCAAACCGACAACAACGTGACGGTCCGGCACAGGTGGTCGAAGTAATAATCTCGCCGAAGGGTGTTCTTGCAACCTCCGAAACCAAGCTCTTAGCTTTGGGCACCTCCGGTGAAGTAGCTCCGAACGTGGAAACCTGCAACAGAGTAGATTCCAAGTATCAATTCGGCCTAAAGACCGAATTCTGCTAAGTGTTGCGCTAGGGGCGAAGGTAGCAATCTATTACGCAGATTAGCGGTACTTCAAAAGCGAAGTAACAAGGCGATAGCAATCTGTTACGTAGATTAACGGATACTTCACAAGCGAAGTAACAAGGATTACCACTGTTCCAAAGTGGCTATCGAAGGGCTTCCAGGAAAACCCACGAAGATTGCGGAAAGTAAAGGTAAATAAAGGTACGGTTCAAAGCTAGGGCTTTGTGTTGATTTTTGTTTAGGGGGTCTCTGAACCGGCCTCACCCCTATATTTATAGGGGCTAGACTTCTAATCTCTAAGTCTAATCTGGTATAGATTGGCTTAATCACGCGTGGAAAAATACTTAGTCAAAAATTGGACTCAATCTCTATATTTGCCCGAAGTGGGCCTTCGGCTAGGCCTGCCGAAGCCTGCTCTTCGGGCCGAAGCTTTGGTGTGATGGGCCTCCGAATGCCTTCGGGCCGAAGGCTGTAGGCCCGCTGGAATCTTCCGAAGCCCATAGCTTTGTGGGACTTTGCCCCTTTGGGCTCTGGCTCCGCCCAGGACATGTGTATTTTCGGCCTAAATTACCAAAATTGGTATTTTGATAGTCTTAACCACTAATGCCATTTTTTTGCTATCAACAACCGGCTGGGTGGTCGGATAAACATGGAGTTCGTGCTCGATCAACTCCCAAGGCACTCCCGGCATATCAGAGGGTTGCTAGGCGAATATGTCAGCAGTGGAGCGAAGGAAGCTGATGAGCGCGCTTTCTTATTTAGTATCCAATGTTGTCCTGAGCAATGTCATTTTGGAGGGGTCACTGTGTGTGAGATGAACACTTTTTTATTCAGCCGGAGAGGGCGCCAAGCTTGATGTAGATGGAGGAGAGTTTGGGATCTCGATTCCCGTGGTCGGTGTCATCTTGGCCTCCTGGACCATTTCTCCCATCCGTACATAAATGTATGTGGCCTCACCGAAGGCGAGGATGTCCTGTTCGTAGGTGTGTGAAGTGGTGACATCACCTTTTATAATGAAAGCCCCTCCTATCCCTGGGATCTTGAGGACTAGGTACGCGTAGTGGGGCACCGCCATGAACTTGGTGAGGGATGGCCGCCCGAGCACGGCGTAGTAGGCAGTCTCGAAGTTGGCGATATAGAAAGGCGTAGAAAGGCGTGTCCATCTAGTGGAGGTATTTCCTAGGAAAATTCCGTAGAAAGGCGTGTCCATCTTCTGGAGCACCGAGCAGTCGATGCCAAGCGTAGCTAGCGTCCCTTTAAACAGGACGTCTAGGCCACTACCGCCATAGATTAGTACCCTCCTAAGGCGAACCTTGAGGATGACAGGGTAAACGACCAATGGGAATCGCCCCGACTTGGGGACGTTTGTCAATTAATCTTATCAATTAAAGGTGATCGGGATTTCTTATCACCTCAAGCGGTTGGTTTCCCCGACATTGATGGTGTTGACATGGTGAGTCATCAACTTCTATTGGCGCTTGGACTCGGTGGCAATTGTCTTGCCAAAGATCATGGAGACTGTCCAAGCGAACTCTTGGAAGTCGTTCTCTATTGGACAAGCTCCAACATCTTTGTTGCCCCTGTTGGACCTCTTCTTCTTATCATCCCATCGATGTTTATCTTGTCGAGGATATTCTTCTGCCTATTTCACCATCTAGTTCTGTAGTTGAAAACATCGACGGGTGGTGTGGTTGCTATTAGGATGAATAATGCAAGGTTTGTCTAGCACTTCCTACAGCACTGAGTTATTCCGACCGAATGGGAGGGAATTGCTGTTAGCAACCATGAATTTCTTTCCCTTCATCTTCTTGGTTTTGTGCCAAGTAGAGAATTGGGGCTTATCACGACCTTCATGAGTAGGCGAGCGATGACGGTTCTTCTTCTTCTTGTCTTTGCAAGGTTCTTGAGCATTCGGGTGCATCTACTCCCACTCGGCATCTTCGGTGGTGATATATTGTTCGATGGTAGTGATCATGTTGCCGAGATCTTTTGGTTGGTTCATGATCATATATCGGAATAGCTCCGAAGGATTGCGAAAACCATATTGAAAGGTGGAGATTATGTCGAAGTCAAAGATGCTAGCGACGGTGTTACGTCGCTCAGAGAAGCGGAGAATATACTCCCAAAGGGATTCTCCTTTCCTTTAGCGAATCTAGCATAGGTCATGCCAAGAGGCAGGCCTTTACCAAGTTCCTTGATAATTAGCGATAAAGGTATCACACAAATCATCACAGGTGTTGATGGAGCCTTCTGGGAGTGAAGCCAACCAGTTGATAGCAGCCGTCGAAAGCATGATGGGGAGGTAATTGACCACGACATCCTAGTCTCATTTGACTGTGCGAATGGCTGTGAAGTACAACCGCAACCATTGGAAGGGGTCAGTATTACCATCATATGGCGTGATTCCCGTTAGGAAAAAACTACGAGGCTACCGACCTATTGGAGGTGCTCGGATAAGGCGAGGAAGTTGTCATGGCACGAAATGTCAGAGTCGGGCCTATTGATCCTCGACACGCCATGACACTGGTCGTACTGTTCGTGACATCTAAGTTCTACATGTTCACATTCTTTGCGGTGGAGAGAGATGGTGTTGCATGCATCAAGTCGATCGTTGATGATGTATCGGGCATCACCGGTGTAGGAGCTCCCTCCACGCTCGCTTGGATGCATGTGTCCTGACTGCTTGGATGGTCGAGAATGAGAACTATGGTCTTGGGATCGAGGTTGATGATGGGGTGTCGGGTCGACCAAACTGAGCAGTTGCTACCTGAGTCATGGTCCGAGCCTTTTGGAGCTCAGGTGTATCAGAGTGTAGATAGCATCCTCTCTATGGTGAGAAAGTTTGCCATGGGCATACGGTACACATTATGGCCTTAAAACTCTATGGTATATATAGCTAGGACACCTTGTCAGGAGGATTCAGCCCCTGCGCGAGCCCTCATTTGACGATCGACCCTAGCGGTGTTCCTTCTCTAGTGCTCACGCCGAGGAATGCTAGACTCGACAACATTGGAGGGCTCGTCTTCAGAGACATCCCCCGTGATTGCCATGACGGTGAGTGAAGGTGGTGCTTGTTGGACTAGAGGGGTCAACTACCGAGGTAGTGTTGACACGACCATATAAAATTGTCGTCATCGAATGATGCGCCCTCTGGAGTTTGTGAAAATGATGTAGTCAGCGAGCGAGTCGATGACAACTTGGGGGCAAACCTTGGGCGGAGCTAGTCGCTTGGATACCCAGGGGTATTGATGAAATGCCTTAAGTGGAGCAGGTTTCTTAGACGCTTGGGACATCACTAGGCATACTACAGGAGCATGTGGAGCTTTTGCCCTTTGTGAGGTGACAGTTGGGACGAGTTGGTTCATGCAATCAGCCACGAATGTTAGACTTTTGAAGGCAATTGTGACACCAATAGGGACCTTGATATCAACCTTACAGATGACATCCATTGAATCAGTTTGTGAATCATGAGACTGCTCCCCTACCTAGCACGTCAGCTTTGGAATTAAATAATTGGGATATCTTATGGGAAAATTTTTAACAATCCCCACCAATTCTAAAGTAATCAAAAAGAAAGTTGATTATAATATCACCGCGTTGAGCTATTGTTCATATACCAGTATTTTGGTGAAAGTCTCATTCGGGTTGAACTTGCACTTAGATTTAAAAGATTCATCTTTTCACATCTGAGGAATGGACTAAGCCTTGAGTTCATAGATTTTTGTGATAATACTGCACTTGACAATCCAACCAATACATACATAGGTAAAATATGAATACATGTACTCTCATTTTTCATCAACAATTTATTTTTTACATTATGTAATTCACGAGATCTCTGATCAATAAGATATGGGTTACCATTGTGATGAAAATTATATGGGCCTCATTCATACCCATGTCCAAAAAATAGGGGAAATCGCTTTACCTCCTTAACCTTTTGTGAAATGATATGCTAGGTTCTTCTCGGTTTGAATTTACCAATTCCTCATGAATTTTCTCTATTTAATAAATAGAGATAACTTCACCTAACAAGTGGGTCTCTATCCTACTAAATAAGAAATATGGTACTAATCATATACACATGTTTTTTAATTAAATAATTAGGTCATCTGGTGGGTCAATTTTCAACATAATACCCATCCACATAATATATTTCGCTGCCTTAACACCTTACAAACTGCTAAACAACACCCGGTTGTACTTGTACATTCCCTCGAGAAAACTGTAGGCTGCATACATAGGGATGGATTCAGATCGGATACATAAATGAATCCAAATAGCACTATTTACCACATTTTATTTTGAATACGAATACAAATTTAGATGTTCTCGGATATGAATACAAAACGAATATTTCGAATACGAATACATATTCAGATGTTTACTTGGTTTAACTCAAAATGTTCATCGTATCACAAAATTTCCAAAAGTTCAAAGTGTCTGATATATCAAATTGAAATAACAATTAATAACAAGCAATGAACACAAAATAGTGAATACGATTTTTTCTACAAATTTAGTGGATAAGAACTAAAAATGAACACAAAATAGTGAATATGATTTTTTCTACAAATTTTGGTGCATTATTTTAGGTACATGCAGTTCAAATTTCACATATTTAAATTTAGTAGATAAAAACTAACAATGGACACAAAATAGTGAATATGATTTTTATAAACATTTTAGTGCATTATTTTAGGTACTTGCAGTTCAAATTTCACATATTTAAATTTAAATCCTAGAAACACAATTAATGAGTTAAAAATAGCAAATTGATCTAGAAAAATACAAAAAATTATATAGAATGAGATATGTTGTATTTTGATTATAAAAAAAGTTTAAAGTTCAAACAAATATTTAGACATCAATTTATTATCAACCATAACCTATTCCTTCTCAAAACTCTAATTCCTCTCAAGAGAATCTCAAGTTTCTTAACATTATGTATGATAACTTTCTTTAAACATTTTCAAAATTTTGTAATAGTATCTAGGTATAATATTATAACACCATGACAAGTCTCGTATTTTTCAGACTTTATTTGATTTTTTATAAGTGAAAAACCTTTAAGCTCCACATTACTACTGGAGTGTTGTACCATTGATATTTAATTTTTCTTATTTTTCTTTAAATTTAGTGGATAAAAACTAAAAATAGACACAAAATAGTGAATATGATTTTTCTATAAATTTTAGTGCTTTATTTTAAGTACTTGCAATTCAAATTTCACATATTTCAGTTTAAATCCTAAAAACACAATTAATGAGTTATAAATAAAACATAGATATAGAAAAATACAAAATTTATATAGAATAATATACGTTGTATTTTTATTATAAAAAAGTTTCAAATTCAAACAAAGATTTAACCATCAATTTATTTTCAACAATAGTTTATTACTTCTTAAAACTCTAATTCGTCTCAAGAGAATCTTAAGTTTCTTAACATCCTATATGATAACTTTCTTTAAACATTTTAATTTTTTTTCATAGTATATATGTATAATATTATAATACCATGATATGTCTCGTATTTTTCATACTTTATTAGATTTTTTTAGAATTAAAAAACCTTTAAGCTCCACATTACAAATAGAGTGTCATAACATAAATTTTTAAAATTTCTTTAAATTTAGTGGATAAGAACTAATAATGACACAAAATAGTGAATATGATTTTTCTATAAATTTTAGCGCATTATTTTAGGTACTTGCAGTTCAAATTTCACATATTTCAATTTAAATCCTAGAAACACAATTAATGAGTTAAAATAGCAAATAGATCTATAAAAATACAAAAAATTATATGGAATAATATATGTTGTATTTTTATTATAAAAAAGTATCAAGTTCAAACAAAAATTTAACCATCAATTTATTTTCAACCATAACCTATTCTTTCTCAAAACTCTAATTCCTCTCAAGAAAATCTCAAGTTTAACATCCCGTATGATAAATTTCTTGAAACATTTTTAAAATTTTATCACAGTATCTATGTATAATATTATAATACCACGACAAGTCTCGTATTTTTCAGACTTTATTTGTTTTTTAGAATTAAAAACCCTTAAGATTGACATTACTAATGGATGTCGTAGCATAGATTTTTTAAATTTTCTTTAAATTTAGTGGATAAGAACTAAAAATAGACACACAATAGTTAATGTGATTTTTCTATAAATTTTAGTGTATTATTTTAGGTACTTGCTGTTCAAATTTCACATATTTTAATTTAAATCCTAAAAACACAATTAATTAGTTAAAAATAACAAATGGATCTAGAAGAATACAAAATTTTTACATAATATAAGTTATGTTAAATATTGAGTGTAGAAAAGTTTTTAAGCTCAAACAAAGTTGCAAATATCTTACTGCCTTGTATTGATAGAAAACCTTCCCTAAGTTAATTATTTCATAATTATATAAAATATAAAAAATACATATTAATATTCAGTAACTCAAGTATTCCATAATTATATAAATAATAAATAAATCATTAATATAGTGATGCTATGTCATTTTGAGTCCAAGTTTAATATATAAGAAATACTAAAACATATACGGATGTATTCATTTTTCATATTTACATTTAGCAGAAATTCAGATATCCATTTTCATATCTATATTTATAATTTAAATTTGGATATTTCCTTCCGTATTTTAATTCTGTACGTATCCATATCTATCCTTATGCATACCAGGCAACTTGCTCCTGTTTTGAAGTAAGGTCCAGCGCTCCAGGCACGGCTTTTCACGCGCCTCAGGACGCGTGCACGCCGCGGGCGGTGGGCGACGCGTCCACGTCGCCGCCTGGCTTCTGCGTGTGCGTGCGACGCCCCTCTGCCTGTCGATTGATGTGCCGGGCCGGCCGCTTGCGGAGAGACGCGCCGGTGCATGTTGATGTGCCGGGCCGGCCGCTTGCGGAGAGACGCGCCGGTGCATGCACCTCTCGTGACGCAATTACATATCTTTATCAATCGTTAATACTGTTTTTTTATTTTTAAAATTACCGTCGGCTTATGATACTTGTTAACGTTTTAACGATTGAGATGTCACTTGAGACTTAAGATAGATATACCACTGTATTATCGTGCGTGTTTAAACTTATTAACAACCAGTATAGCACAATTATGTTTAAGTAATCAAAACATGAAATATATATATTAATTAATTGATTCTGGGTACATACGAATGTATCTGAAATGTCAATAATTATAAAATTGAAGATTATATATTTAGTGATAGATCTAAAGATGTCCATTATAAAAAGATAACAATCTAAATTGCTATATGAGACATGCAAACCAATCACCGATGATGATGTATATCTTTAGTAACGTGCCTCCGGTATGCCGATCAAGAGAGACTCTAGGTTGCTGAATAATAGTCTAATTACCAGTGACAAATCCTTATATGTTCGTCACTAAAAAAGATGTAAGCTGAATTTTTGGATTTTTCAAATGACATCGGATGTATCAAAATTGTAAAACTCAAGGAGGTCTATAACTGTGTAATTGATAACTTTTTATTTGAAGTCATTTAGAGTGCTAAATATACATTATAAATTTTAAACATGTAAAGTAAAAAATAGTATATGCTATTCAATTAGGAATTATTTTGAGGTGAGATGTTAAGGAGACATTGCATCGAGGCAGTCTTTGATTTGAATCCTAGCAATCGCTTGCACAATTTTTACAAAAAAAAATCATGTGATTTATGACTTAGGATAACAATATAACATACATGCCCTCTAGGATACAAAATATTTTTTGATTTTTTGTCTACAAGATTCAAAAGTCGGTTGATTATTATGTTAGTAATGCTTTGCTAGTGCTGGTGCTAAATTGTTACACCATTAGTACCGGCCGTACCGGCCTATCGAAGGCATGTGACAATTAGGGAATGACAACCTATGAACTCATCACCGATGTTTAAAAATATTTAGACAGACGAAAAAACACCAGCCTAAATACACACGATACTATTATAAAATCTATCATTTTCATTCCATATTCTCCACCTATCCACTTGATAGTGGTATTTTGTACTCAACTCTACAACATCCGATGTCTCCCAGAACCGGCTAACTCACTCCGTAAGAGGCAACCACAATGTATTTAGACTACTTAGTCCATATGGATAAATTAAAAATAACTAGTCTTTAGTTATGGAAATCCACGCAATGGTAAATAACCAAATTGACCAAATAGATAGGATCCACGAACAAATAAATCAGCATAAGCATAGGTAAGAAAAGAAAGAGAAAAAATATAAATTATTTTTTTATTTCTTATAGGTAGTTCATATAGTACTATGGATAGCTAAACTTATTTCTTTGCTATAGACTATTTCCACAATGCTTAGAGATAACTGAATCTATTTGTTTATTGTTTATGGACTACTTTAGTACTATATTGTGGTTGCCCTAAGTGATACGAGGCATGGTCCCAATCTCCATGGCGTAAGATCACGAATTGATAACTAGCCTCAATAGAGACCAAGATAACTAGCTACAAATAGCCAAGATAACAGTGCATCCTGACGGTTGACGATTGTACTTGAAGGGAACCAATCCACACTCTAAGTTAGCAACCAATCAAGGAAACCTTAAAGGGAGTATGAGGACCAATTGGGAGATGACAAACATGTCCGCTTCTATAATCCCAAAAGGAAATCACAAGAAGAAAGAGGCAGAGAATCCTCTATGGATTTGTTAGCACACTGCTAAACAAAGTGTTGGTGCAACGGATTACGCTAACAGGTTCTATAAAGTTAAGATCTGACAAACGAAGTGTTTGTGAATGCAGACTATCTCAAGCCTCCGAATAGGATAATAGCTTGAAGTAGTTCGAAGTGGTGTATTGAATATCTGAATATTCAATGCCTATTACAGGGCAAGAAGGGGGGTATTTATAGGTAAAATCTCTAGATAAAAGACCTTTTTACCCCTCAATTACAACCAACATAGTGGAAACTATTTCGGTATCCCGAGTAGGGCTAATATGGTAAAATATGCTCGAAGGATGTTGGTAAAGTAGACATCTCATCCTTCTAATTGTTTTCCACTTCAGAGGGTGTCGACACGGAAACGTGCCCCCACACTTGGGTCAGTTCGACGATCCAAAAGTGCACGGATACTTAGGGACAAGCTTAAGCGTGACGTAGCACCGACGTCGCGTTCCGACTACCCTTAGTCGTGATAAGGGGGGTGGAGTCGCCAGGCAACTAGATTACACAAAATAATCCAATTAGCCGAAAGAGATAGATTAAAACAGAATAAAATCGACAAACCAGTCGGAGCCCATCTGGTTCGAAGTCTGGTGCGGAGGGGTCGCCGAAGTATACCTTTGGCGTTCGACGTGAAGTACTCCGCCGAAGGGTGTTTCGGCGTTCGGACTGATCCGGCCGAAGATGGACTCCGAATGGATCTGGACGCGGTGATCACCTCCGAACAGCGGGGTTTGGCATGAGATCTCCGATACAATAGACTACGGGGTAATGACGCGAGGGCTACACGTAGGCGGAACTTCATCCGATGGGGAGTATGGTCGTGGCGAAGCCTGTTGATGAAGTATGCTGGCGAAGCCTGTAGCCGGAGCCTGCAGTCCATCGAAGGGTGTCCGACAACCTTCGAAACTGATCTCTCAACTCCGGATACCTCCTGCGAAGTAGCTCCGAACGTGCGAACCTGCAACAGAGATAATTCGATGTACCAATTTGGCTTGAGGACCGAATTTTGCTAAGTGTTGCACTAGTAGCGAAGGTAGCAATCTATTACGTAGATTAGCGGATACTTCACAGGCGAAGTAACAAGGCGATAGCAATCTATTACGTAGATTAACGGATACTTCATAGGCAAAGTAACAAGGGTTACCACTGTTCCGTAGCGGCCGACGGAGGGCTTCCAAGCAAACCCACGAAGAGGTACAGGAAAAATAAAGGTAAAGTAAATATGATCAAAGCATGGGCTTTGGTTTGGTTTGAGTTGGGGGGGGGGCTTCTCACGCCGACCTTGATCCGTAGTAAGAGTTTGGGGAATGCCGGATCTATGTATGATATGTTTCAAAATAAAATCATGTACCTCATTGTGAGTCATGTTCTTGAGAGGTACGGCCTCGGTCCACTTAGTGAAGTAATCCGTTGCCATTAACACGAACCGATGCCCCTTTGAGAAAGGAGGGTGGATCTGGCCGATGAAGTCTAAACCCTAACCTCGAAACAGCCATGGATTGACAATAGGATTGAGTAATGAGGAAGGAGCCAACTGAATATTGCCAAACTTCTGGCATGCTTCACACCCTCTATAGTACTTGAAACAATCATCAGTCATAGTCGGCCAATAAAAACTCGCTCTTTTGAGCATCCAACTCATCTTTTGGGCCGACTGATGAGTGCCGCAAAGCCCCTCATGGACTTCTCCTGTAGCCACCTGGGACTGCTCATGGTCTAAACACTTCAATAGCACTCCGTCGATGGTTTGGCGATACAATGTGTCGTCTATCAACACGAATTTGAATGCTTGTCGCCGAACCTTCTGATCAACCCTTTGACTGGGGTCTCTCAAATAATAGACGATTGGGACTCTCCAATCGCTCTTACAGGTTTCAAAGGGTTTCACTGGTCCACCTTCTGAAGAAACTTCTAAATTACTGACTTCAGGGTGCCCCCCGAGCCATTCAAGCTCCTGCCGAAGCCTGGCTGGGGTGGCCGTTCGGAGTGTGCTGGGCCGAAGCCCTTCGAAGGGTTCGGGCTCTAGGGAGTCCTCTCCATGCAGGAGGCTTCGGCCTATGGAGTTCCGCGTGCCAGCACCTTCGGTGTGCAAGGTACTCCGGTCTAGGACCCTTGGCGCGTAGTGACCTTTGGTGATCAGAGGGGTTCGACCCGGAGGGTGCGCCTGCCCACCGTTACTAGATTCGACAGTGAGGCTAAACATCGGCTTCTCCAATACATAAAATTTCCCTCTCCTGACTTGGTAGCCAGATGCTTGCTGAGCCAAATCATTGGCGGCTGAATTGGCTTCTCTTGACACGTGAGATATTTTGAAATCATCAAAAGTAGCAACTATGTCTAGACACTTGTCCAAGTAACTATTCAGCAAGCCATTAAAACATTGAGCATCCTTGGCTACCTGTTGTACTACTAATAACGAGTCACCATATGCATGAACATGTCTAGCGCCTACAGATTCTAGTAATTCAAGACCTAGCAATAAGGCTTCGTATTCGGCTTGGTTATTGGTGGAAGAAAACTCTAGTCGGGCCGAAGTTTCAAAGTGCATACCATTAGGTGATATGAGAACCACTCCAATACCTTGGCCATTCTTGCAAGCCGAACCATCAAAGTAAAGTTTCCATGGCACTACCTCAACTAGAGCAATATTGTCACTCCAGCCGACATCTATGTGATGATCAACTATAAAGTTAGCTACGACTTGGCCTTTCATCGCTCTCAGGGGCTCGTAGGCCAAATCGTACTCAATCAACGCGTAAGCCCATTTTCCGATTCTTCCACTTAGAATCGTCTTCTGTAACATGTGTTTTATAACGTTGGTTTGGCCAACGACAACACATGTAGTGGGGAGAAGATAGTGGCGTAATTTAGTGCACACGTCATAAAGCGATAAACACAATCATTCCACAAACTCGTATCTGGTTTCGGCGTCCAGCAGGCGGTGGCTCAAGAATGTGATGATGTACTCCTTCCCCTCTACCTACTGGGTTAGCACGGCTCCAATCACGCTATCTTCAGCGGCGATGTATAGCCGAAACGGAATCCCGACCTTGGGTGATGACAAGCACTCCTTGATCTTCTCAAAAGCACTTTGCTGGCTTGCCCCCAAGCGAACTCGGCTTTATTTTTTAGCCGGAGTATGGGGACAAAGGCGTCAATCTTGCCGGACAAGTTGGATATAAAGCGACGCAAATTGTTCAACTTGCCTAGCAACTTTTGCACATCCTTCTTGCATGCCGGCGCTGCAACGTTTCTAATCTTTTCAAGTCTCTTAGGATCAATTTCTATGCCTCTTTCATGAATCATGAAACCTAAGAATTTACCCGCCGACACACCAAACACACACTTAAGTGGGTTCGTCTTCAACCCATATTGTCGCATCCTATCGAAAGCAACCTTCAAATCGGCTAAATGGTTTCCCATAGCGTCCGATTTGACCACGACATCATCGATGTAAACTTCTAACATGACCCCTAACAAGTCATGAAAGATCAAGTTCATAGCGTGCTAATATGTGTCGCCGGCATTTTTCAAACCAAAAGTCATGAAGACCCACTCGAACAAACTGACAAAACCAGGGCAACGAAAGGCAGTCTTATAGACGTCCTCTTCGGCCATAAAGATTTGATTATAACCGACATTGCCATCAAGAAAACTTAGTACCTTGTGTCCTGAAGCATCATTGATCAGCATGTCGGCTATCGACATTGGATACTCGTCTTTTGGAGTGGCTCTGTTCAGATCCTTGAAATCAATGCATACCCGTATCTTGCCGCTCCCTTTCTTCTCTATAGGCACAATGTTAGCGACCCATTCCACGTACCTACATGGCCTAATAAATTTAGCCTTGAGTAGTCGCTCCACTTCTTCTTTAACTCGGTCATAGACGACCGAATTAAAGCGGCGGGGAGGCTGCTTATAAGGCCTAAATCTGGATTGATGGGCAGCCGATGCACTACGAACTCGCGGCTTAGCCCTGGCATCTCGCTATATTCCCACGCGAAACAATCAACATACGACCGAAGTAACTTTATTACTTCAACCTTTTCATCAGGCTGTAAATTTTGGTTTACAAAAGTCGGCCTTGGGATGCTACCATCACCTATACCAACTTCCTCCAAGGGATTGGCCGATGCAAAACCTTGCCCTAACGTTTCCACTTTGCTAAAGTCCTCGATGGCTTCGGCAATACCATCTTTATTAGACCAATATTGCTCCACATGAGACTTTAGCCAATCTAGATTATCCTTTCTAGACATGACTATTAACACAAAAATAGTCGTGCTACTCCAGCCGGCTTTACAGACACTGGTACAAACCGTCCTCCGGATACACTAACAAAGTCATAATCCGAAAGATCTCTACCTGATAGACACTCTACTTTGTTATGGACGGCGTCAACCGACACATCAGCCAAGACTACTTGGGCCAAAGTATCCGCAGGGATGACCTCCACCTCATCGCCATCCCACTATATCAAGCACTGGTGTAGGGTAGAAGGAATGCAACAGTTCGCGTGAATCCAGTCGCGCCCGAGCAACACGCTATAGTTACCTTGTATGTCGACGATGAAGAAGGTTGTTGGTAATGTTTTGTTGCCCACCGTCAACTCCATAGAGAGTACTCCCTTGGCCTCGGAGCTCTCGCCGCTGAAGCCATTGAGCATCAGGTTGGTCTTCTTTAGGTCATCTTCGTCCCTGCCAAGTTTCTTCAACAATGAATAAGGCATTAGGTTAACAGTGGCACCGCCGTCGACGAGCATCCGGGAAATCGGCTTTCCATCGATCTGACCCCTAACATAGAGGGGCTTTAGATGGAGAGCCGAGTCCCCAGGCTTCTCGAAGATGGCGTTGTGTGGACCGAGGTTCAATTGAGCGACCTCGGCCTCATCCCGTGGCAGGGCGAACTCGGCAGGAGCATGACGATGTTGATGTCCATCACCTGGGGTGCGGGTCCCTCAGAGATGGGAGAGTAATCATTGTCGAGCATGTCATCGTCGCTCGGACTAGGAGCCGGGTTGGTTATCTCAACTGGCTTCCCCCTCCATACCTGTTTGGTAGCTGGCCGAGGGTGGATTTCCTCAAAGACAGCGTCGCGCTCGGCCTCAGCTTTCTTCTCGCGCATCACCTGTGCTCGAAGCCTTTGTAGGCGTCTCTTCTGTGATTTGTACATGCCTAGAGGAGCCCAAGATGGCTGAGGCTTGGTGCCAGGTGCTACTATTTGACTTCTGTTAATTCTGGCTGAAGTGGTACTGTGCCCTTCGGCCTCAGGCACCCTGTGTTCGAAGGGGGCTTCGCTGCGAACCCCGTCAGATGGACCGGCCTCGTTTGGCCGGTCAAACCAGGCTTCGGCGCGGAGCTCGGCCGAAGTATGAGACTTACCTCCGTCAGACCTCGGCGGCAAAGTCTTCGGGATTGGGACTTCATGAGACCCAACCTTGATGGTTATGGCTTCGGACCCCCTAACTTCGGCCTTCGCGTGCCCGCACCCTTCGGCTTCGCTCTGCATGGTCCGATTCAGAGGCACCACAGACAGTCTATGGATGATGCGCCCCTCCGCTATGTCTGTTTGCCCCTGCCATCCATAATACTCCGAAGGGAAATAAGGCATAGTGTTAGGCTACGGAGGATACCCCGACGCAGATACGTATGGAGCGCACGGGGTTCCCGCCCAGTCATACATCGGAGGCATTGGTGTCTCTAGTGGCCTTGCCCACTATGAGCCGAACCCGTTACCTAGAGGGGGGTTCGGCCAAGTCAAAGGTATCTCGGACCATACCAGCGATGGGTCCTGCCAAGCCGGAGGTACGGTCGACCAGTGCAGGCTGAAGCCTCCCATTGGGGACGTCCACCACGGTGTGGGGTTCGCCCATTGGGGGCCGAAGTTGTTGCATGGGGGACCTGACCACCGGGGTTCGGAGTTGCCGTACGGGGGGGTCGGCCATTGTGGCTCGGAACCACCGTGCGGAGCATCAGGCCACCGTGTCCCGAAGCCTTCGTTCGGAGCATCAGGCCACCGTGGCCCGTAGCCTTCGTGTGGAGCATCAGGCCACCGTGGCCCGAAGCCTTCGTGCGGAGGGCTCACTGGCTTTGGCCCGAAGCCACCCTTCGAAGGACTTGGCCCCTTCGGCTGTTTTATCTTAGCGTGCGGACCCGCTTCCATGGCCCTCCTCTGATGCTTGTTCAACAACATATCATATGACACCTTCGGCCTCTTGCGAGCTTTAGCCGAAGGGGTATTAACGTTCTACTTCCACACTCCTACCTCATGATTCTTTGGTACGAGTGTGCGAGTGCGTGGTTCTCCAATAATTACATCTTCCCCTTTAGCAGACTCAGCCTGTTCTGTCCGAATCAACACTTTCTTTTCGCCGAGATCAACGACGTTGACTGGAAAAGGATCTTTATCTAGCTTCATCTTTGGGTCATGGTCTATCTTCAATCTTCCTTCTTCTATGGCCAATTGTATCTACCGTCGAAAAACATTACAATCATTAGCATTATGCGAATGTGAATCATGCCACTTACAGTACGGATGCTTCGTTAGCTCATTGGAAGGTGGAATGACCTGACCCTTAGGTAACCTGAGAAGCTGACTTTTTAAGAGAAAATCAAATATTTTATCACATTTAGTTATATCAAACGAGTACTTGAACTCACTAAGTCTATTCTTTGTGGGTGATGGTCGTAACTCAGAGCAAGTGACAGGTTTATTTTTAGTGTTCCAAACCCATTCGGTCGCGTACATGTCGGCCGAATCCTCCTCCTCTGACTCTTCCTCGTCGGAGCGCTCCATGATGTGGATTTCAGCCCTAGGCTTGCTAAATTTCTTAATAAATTTCTTATCTTTGGCTCGGCCTTCTTGGACCAGAGCCTGCTGTAGAACTTGGCTAACTTCTAAAAAGTTTTGGTTATCTAACCTCTCTTTAATTTCAGAACGCAACCCATTAAAAGCTAACTCCGCCAAGTCCCTTTCTGAAATATTAAGGCTAAAACATCGGTTTCTGGTATCCCTAAAACGTTTGATGTATTTAGAGGCGCTTTCATTAGATTTTTGCTTAACCGATGTCAAATGCGAACGCCTAAGTTCTGTCTCACCTGTGTAGAAATAATCATGGAATTTCTGCTCTAAATCGTCCCACGTGTGGATGGAGTTCAGCGGGAGCGCCGTAAACCAAGTGAAAGCAGTGCCGGATAGCGAGAGAGAAAATAGTCTAACCTTTAGAGCATGTATCCCGCTAACCTCTCCACAATATGCCAAAAATTGACTAACGTGCTCTAGTGTGGTCTTGCTACCCTCGCCATCGAACTTAGTGAATTCAGGGATTCTATAGCCGTGGGGGTAGGGCACTATATCAAGATGGTCGGGGTATGGCTTACGGTAAACCCTAACCCGTCCCTTGGGCACCAAGCTAGCACACTCCCTAAATAGTGCACGGACCCGCTCCTCTATGTCATCTTGATACGTTGCTTGTGCGCGCCTCTCATGCGGGGACGCGACACGCAGTGGGATATCGGCGTGTCGGCCATGGGCCTCTTCCCTGCGTGCAATCTGTATGACGTGTTCATGCCTGGGCGCTTGCCCATGTGGTGTGGGCAGCGTGGGTACCGGCGCAGGTGATGGTGCGTGGTATGCAGTATTAGTTTGACCGTAGGTGTACTGATTGGTCTCGGCCATAAGTGGTGAGGCCGGAGACATGATTGTGCTAGTGATGTCATTAGTCCTATTGTATACGTGGTTCGTCGGAGGTGTGCTAGCAATAGGAACTGGGGGTACGACCTCAGCAAAGCCGAACCTTCTAAGAGTCGCCTCTACTTGGGAGCTGACTGCTGAATCTAAACGATTGGCTAGCGAAGCGCTAACGGCTTGATCTACTGATGCGGCTATTTTCTGCTCAATTTCTAAAGAAGATAAACGAGGCGATATAGGTGTTACCTGGACCTGAGCGAGGTCGGGGGTGACGATGTCGCACTTGATGAAGACTGCGCGTGTCTTGACGTAGCCCCCAAGCATCATGTCTTGGAGCGCCTTCAGCTTTGCCTCGATCTCTGCTCGGTCTTCTGCGGGGATATCTTCAAGTGTAGGTGACAATATGTTGCGGTTGTCGATATCCGCGCCTCCTATTGCGTCCATCGGCGGTGTAGACATAGTAATCGATGTAGACGTACCGGTGGATGATGTAGACGTACTCATTATGTTGGCGTAGCCTGTTCCCCAATGGAGTCGCCAAAAAGTGTGTTGACACGGAAATGTGCCCCCGCACTTGGGTCAGTTCGATGATCCAAAAGTGCACGGATACTTAGGGACGTGCCTAAGCATGAGGTGGCACCGACGTCGCGTTCCGACTACCCTTAATAGTGATAAGGGGGGTGGAGTCGCCAGGCAACCAGAATACACAAAATAATCCAATTAGCCGAAAGAGATAGATTAAACAGAATAAAATCAGCAAACCAGTCGGAGCCCGTCTGGTTCAAAGTCTGGTGAAAGGGTGCGCCGAAGGGTACCTTCAGCGTCTGGTGCGAAGTGCTCCGCCGAAGGGTACTTCGGCGTTCGGAGTGATCTGATCGAAGGTGAGCTCCGAACAGATCTGGACGTGGCAATCACCTCCGAACTATGGGGTTTGGAGTGAAGCCTCTAGTACAGCGAAGTACGAAACAATGACTCGAGGGCCACGCGCTGGCGTGACTTCATCTGATGCGGAGTATGGTCGTGGCGAAGCCTATCGCCGAATCCTCCTCCTCTGACTCCTCCTCATCAGAGCATTCCATGATGTGGATTTCAGCCCTAGGCTTGCTAAATGCCTTAATGAATTTCCTATCTTTGGCTCGGCCTTCTTGTACAAGAGCCTGCTGTAAAACTTGGCTAACTTCTAAAAAGTTTTGGTTATCTAACCTCTCTTTAATTTCAGAACACAACCCGTTAAAAGCTAATTCCGCCAAGTCCCTTTCTGAAATATTAAGGCTAAAACATCGGTTTCTAGTATCCCTGAAATGCTTGATGTACTCAGAGGTGCTCTCACTAGATTCCTGCTTAACCGATGTCAAATGAGAAATCCTAAGTTCTGTTTCACCCGTATAAAAGTAATCATGGAATTTTCACTCTAAATCATCCCACGTTTGGATGGAGTTCGGTGGGAGCACCGAAAACCATGTGAAAGTTGTGCCGGATAGGGAGAGAGAAAATAGCCTGGCCTTTAGAGCATCTATCCCGCTAACTTCCCCACACTGCGCCAAAAATTGACTGACATGCTATATTGTAGTCTTGCTACCCTCACCATCGAATTTAGTGAATTTAGGGATCCTATAGCCGCGGGGGTAGGGTACTGTATCAAGGTGGTCAGGGTATGGTTTACGGTAAACCCTAACGCGTCCCTTGGGCACGAAGCCAGCATACTCTCTAAATAGTGCACGGACCCGCTCCTCTATGACATCTTGGTACGCTGCTTGCGCGTGCCTCATATGCGGGGGCGCGACACGCGGTGGAATATCGGCGTGTCGGCCATGGGCCTCTTCCCTATGTGCTATTTTTATGGCGTGTTCGTGTCCGGGTGCCTGCGCATGTGGTGCGGGCAGCGCGGGCACCGGTGCAGGTGGCGGTACGTGCTATGCAGCGTTAGTTTGACCGTAGGTATAACGATTGGTCTCGGTCATAAGTGATGAGGCCAGAGACATGATTGTGCTGGTGCTGTCGTTAGTCCTATCGTATACGTGGTTTGCCGGTAGTGCACTAGCAATGGGAACTGGGGGCACAGCCTCAGTAAAGCCGAACCTCCTAAGTGTCACCTCCACCTGGGAGCTGACTGTCGAATCTAAACGGTTGGCCAGCGAAGCGCTAACGGCTTGATCTACTGATGCGGCTATTTTTTGTTCAATTTCTAAAGAGGATAAATGAGATGATACAGGTGTTACCTGGACCTGAGCGAGGTCGGGAGTGACGATGTGGCGCTTGATGAAGCCCGCGCACGTCTTGACGTAGCCCCCAAGCATCATGTCTTGGAGCGCCTTTAACTTAGCCTCGATCTCTGCTCGGTCTTCTGCGGGGATATCTTCAAGTGTAGGTGACAATATGTTGCGGTTGTCGATATCCGCGCCTCCTATTGCGTCCATCGGTGGTGCAGACGTAGTAGTCGATGTAGACGTACCGGTGGCCGATGTAGACGTACTCATCATGTTGGCGTAGCATTCCCCAGCGGAGACGCCAAAAAGTGCGTTGACACAGAAATGTGCTCCCGCACTTCGGTTAGTTCGACGATCCAAAAGTGCACGGATACTTAGGGACAAGCCTAAGCGTGACGTAGCACTGACGTCGCGTTCCGACTACCCTTAGTTGTGATAAGGGGGTGGAGTCGCCAGGCAACCAGATTACACAAAATAATCCAATTAGCTGAAAGAGATAGATTAAAACAGAATAAAATCAACAAACCAGTCGGAGCCCATCTGGTTTGAAGTCTGGTGTAGAGGGGTCGCCGAAGTATACCTTCGGCGTTCAACGCGAAGTACTCCGCCGAAGGGTGCTTCGGTGTTCGGACTGATCCGGCCGAAGATGGACTCCGAACGGATCTGGACGCGGTGATCACCTCCGAACAGTGGGGTTTGGCGTGAGATCTCCGATACAGTAGACTACGGGATAATGACGCGAGGTCCACGCGTAGGCGCAACTTCGTCCGATGCGGAGTATGGTCGTGGCGAAGCCTGTTGACGAAGTATGCTAGCGAAGCCTATTGCCGGAGCCTGCAGTCCACCGAAGGGTGTCTGATAACCTCCGAAACTGATCTCTCATCTCTGGATACCTCCTGCGAAGTAGCTCCGAACGTGTGAACCTGCAACCGAGATAATTCGAAGTAACAAGGCGAAGGTAGCAATCTATTACGTAGATTAACGGATACTTCACAGGCGAAGTAACAAGGCGATAGCAATCTATTACGTAGATTAACG
The DNA here is from genome assembly GCA_019279435.1 of Zizania palustris. Taxonomy (NCBI): domain Eukaryota; kingdom Viridiplantae; phylum Streptophyta; class Magnoliopsida; order Poales; family Poaceae; genus Zizania; species Zizania palustris. Next base: position 17,381,959 of record JAAALK010000081.1, read on the forward strand.
GATACTTCACAGGCAAAGTAACAAGGGTTACCATTGTTCCGTAGCGGATGACGGAGGGCTTCCAAGCAAACCCACGAAGAGGTACAAGAAAAATAAAGGTAAAGTAAATACGATCAAAGCATGGGCTTTGGTTTGGTTTGAGTTGCGGGGCTTCTCACGCCAGCCTTGCCTCTCTATTTATAGGGATTAAATTCCTAATCTAATCTGCTATTAATCTGGCCAGATAGAGATACAGATTGAGCTAGAAACACATCCAATTCTATCTCTGCCGAAGTGGACTTCGGCTAGGCCCGTCGAGGCCTGCTCCTCGGGCCGAAGCTTCGGTAGCATGGGCTTCGGCTAGGCCCATCGAGGCTTGCTCCTCGGGCAGAAGCTTCGGTAGCGTGGGCCTCCGAAGGCTTCCCGGCCAAAGCCCATGGGCTGGCTAGAGGCTTTCGGAGCCCATAGCTCAATGGACTTCGGCCCTGTAGGGCTTCGGACAGACCCTGCACATGTGTATTTGATGGGGGAGTGGTCCCGATCTTCCGCTAGGTAAAGGATAAACTTGGGTTGGTGGAGAATCTCGACGTTGGCGATCCAAGGCTCCGGTCCGGCGGATCAAAACCTTGCAATCGTTACACCACTGTCTCCGTTGGTTATCAACCACGCAGAACGCGATTGACCTCGCCACGAAGGCTAATTCCTGCAAGCGAACCCAAGAACACAAGCAAGAACAGGAAGGATACAAATCGAATGCCAAATCACAGACAAACGAAGATAAGGTGAGGTTTCACAAACGCCAATGCAGCAGCCAATCGGTCCGGTGCAAGAGGCGGGATCTAAACACAACAGTGTAGATGCAACAAAGCAAAACCTAACCCTAGAGGTGGCTGGCGTGAGAATATATAGGGCGGCGGCCTGTGGAAGGTGAACAGACTTGGGCTGTGGGCTAGAAGACGTACAGACTCAGATTATGGCCAACACGGCCCAGTTCTGTCACGCAGGACTGTTTTAAATACACAGGACGACTCGAGACTCCAAATGAGGTGAAACCAACGGCAAACGATCCGTCTTCTCCTTAGCTTTGCAAAAAGTCCAAGAACGTGCCAATCGGACTTCGTATGAGGAAGTTATGACCATTTTGGTGCAGGGTGGTTGATGTGGTCCGAACCAGCGAAATCTTGACTTCAAGCATCCGTGCGGCTCCGTCTTCAAGTCCAGCTCTTCTATTCCATCTCCCATATTCCTAAGCAACAAAATATCACTAGTATTCAGTAGCATCCCATCCAAACAAATATTGAAATAGTTGCTAAGGAAAGAATTAACCTCATAGTTCAAGCGACGGGCACGAGCGCGTGTGATTGGTCCTTGTAGTATTATAGGTGGAGGCTCCATGTGTGTATCATGTGAAGTGATGTCCTCATCATCCCCCCCTCTTGAATTGGAGTCGTCCTCGACTCAAGCTCATCGTCAGCTCCAAAATAGGGTTTTAAATCATCAGCACGGGGCATCAATTTAAACTCTCTCAAATCAGGAAAACGATCCTTGCGCAAGTACAACCAAACAAGATCTCCTGGTTTGAAAAACATCTTCTTTCTTCCTTTATTTGTATTTTGAGCAAAATAGCGTGCATCCTTGTCTATAACTTCCTTGGTCTTCAGATGCATAACTTTCACAAACTCTGCACGCTTAGTTGCCTCTTTGTTTGCTCTCTCTTGAAAAGGAAGTGGCAGCAAATCAAGTGGTGTGATTGGCTTAAATCCATACACCACTTCAGGCGGGCACAATTTTGTTGTTGAGTGAACAGCTCTATTGTATGCAAATTCAACATGTGGAAGACAGTCCTCCCATTCCTTCAAGTTCTTCTTAATCATTGTTCGCAGCAACATGGAGAGTGTACGGTTTACCACCTCTGTTTGACCTTCAGTTTGCGGGTGACAAGTTGTTGCAAATAGCAATTTTGTGTCAAGCTCTGTACACATTGTCTTCCAAAAGTAACTCATAAACTTCACATCATGATCTGAAACAATGGTTCTAGGCATCCCGTGCAATCTCACAATTTCCCTGAAAAATAAATCAGCAACATGTGAAGCATCGTTGGTCTTGTGACAGGGAATAAAGTGTGCCATTTTAGAAAACCTATCCACTCTTACAAATATGGAGTCTCTCCCCCTCTTTGTCCTAGGCAATCCCACAATAAAGTTCATGCAAATATGTTCCCAAGGTGCACTAGAAACAGGAAGTGGAGTATACAAACCATTCGGGTTAAGTTTGGACTTAGCTTTATGGTATGTGGCACAACGCTGCACAAATCGTTCAACATCTCTCCGCATTTTTAGCCAATAAAAATTATTGTACAGCAGGGACAAAATCTTTTCTCTCCCAAAATGTTCCATTAATCCACCGCCATGTGATTCCTGCAACAACAGCAAACGTACGGACGAATCTGGAACACATAGCTTGTTAGCATGGAACAAGAAGCCGTCATAAACATGAAATCTTTTCCAACCTTTCCCATCATTACATTTAGCGAATGGTTCAGCAACTTCTTTATCTACAACATGCAAATCTTTCAAACTTTCCAAATCTGGAACGTTAATATCAAGTTGAGATAAAAGAACAATCCTACGAGACAAAGCATCAGCAACCACATTTTCTTTGTCATTCTTGTATTTCTTAATGTATGGGAAAGATTCAATAAATTCAACCCATTTAACATGTCTATGGTTCAGTTTAGCTTGCCCTCTCAAATATTTGAGTGTGTCATGATCAGAATGTATAATAAACTCCTTAGGCAAAAGGTAATGTTGCCAAGTTTCAAGCACACGCACTAAGGCATATAATTCCTTATCATGGGTAAAATAATTCAATTGTGGACCATGCAATTTCTCACTAGAATAGGTCACGGGTTTACCGCCTTGTAGCAGCACATCTCCTATGCCAAAATCACTAGCATCACATTCTAACTCGAAAGGCTTACTAAAATCGGGTAGCTGAAGTAGAGGTGCGTGTGTAATGCGATCCTTGAGTGTGGCAAGAGCTTGTTCTTGTGCTGACTCCCAAGTAGAAGTAACTCCCTTCTTGGTCAACTCAGGTAATGGACCGGTTATGGTGCTGAAATCTCTCACAAAACGCCGGTAGAAACCTGCAAGACCAAGAGAGCTACGTACTGCAAGGTTAGTTTTAGTTGCATGCATGACACGTCCTTTCAGATTAATAGCTTGTGACGAAGAAGGAAAAACAACTTTATCTTTTTGTTGCCCCGAAAGTGTCTCAGCTACTTGCTGATTTTCAGAAAGTTGTTTGCTCTTTTGTGCGTCCCTAGCACGTTTTTCTTGTTCAAATTTCACAATTTCAGCAGGAGTCATAGGAAGCAATGTAACTTTCTTTCCTTTATACATAAATGTGTACTTATTGCTCCTACCATGGTGTGTAGCATCAGTATCATATACCCAAGGTCTACCAAGTAATAGAGAACATGCTTGCATTGGTACTACATCAAAATCAGCACTTCCGAAGTATGTACCAATGGAAAATTCGATGTGAACAGTTTGTGTTACCTTGACCTTACCGCTGTCGTTGAGCCATTGCACATGGTAAGGGTGTGGATGTGCACGTGTGGGAAGTTGAAGCTTAGTTACCACGTCGAGGCTCACCAAATTGTTGTAACTACCGCTGTCGATGATGACACGCGCACGACGGTTATTGACGAGGAAGATGGTCTGAAATATATTGTTCCGTTGTGACTGGCCGTCCTGGTCCATGTGAGTGCTCAAGTCACGTTGTACAATAAGTGCTGCCATGTTAGTGAAAAGACAAAACACAAAGAATAATCCTTATGTAAACAGCTAGGTGGGGTGGTGGGTGTGTGGTGGAAACAATCCGTTAAGCGCCTTACCCACACTTGCAAGTGTTCTTACCACGCCGCAGTGAGGTCACCGGCCTACAGGTGATGAACCAAGTGGAGGGTGGTGGCAATTGCAAGAGATGATCCTGTCCTGACCAAGAGAAAGGTGTAGCTTGGAAGGCAAAGTGAGTAGCAAGGATTAGCGATAATAATAACAGTTAAACCAAGTTCAATAAGTATTCCCTAGTACTCGTCAAAGTTGCTGACCGTAGTGCTCCCAAAGTGAAAGTTCAAGCAATAGAGGGAAACTATGTGCCCAAAGCTCAAAAAGGAAGCAAAAACAGGTCAAAATCAGCTCTCTATAGATCGGACAAGGGATCGGACAAGAGATCGGACAAGTGATCGGACAAGGGTATGTGCAATTTTTTTTTTCTGCTGCTGTTCGGATCGGACAAGAGTTCGGACAAAGGTTCAGACAAGAGATCGGACAAGCAACAAACAGCCAATGACTGCCTCAGATTGGACAAGAGTTCGGACAGGAGTTCGGACAAGAGTTCGGACAAGAGTTCGGACAAGCAACAACAGGACTGTTTCTCTTTTTTCTTTATATTTTTTTTTTCTCTTTTTTTTTCACTCTATTTTTTTTTGAAACAAGGACGACAAGAGATACAACCACAAAAATTGGCACCTGCAACTGAGGTGGGATGTGGCTCACAAAAATTCAAACAAGTTCGCTGTCCGGCGAGCAAAAACTTTGTCCAATTTTTTTCTTTATCTTCCCGATTTTTTTGGCGATTTTGGTGAGGGCTAACCGAATCGGTTAGGGTACCCTCCAAATTGGGTCAGGAACACGCTCAAAAAATTTCAGATTTTTCTGCCAAACGAGCGAAAAGTTATGCCTGTTTTACCGAAGGAGGGTCACAAAGAGTCAATGTGGAAAACAAAGTAGGGTTGCGGAAGGGGGGGTTTTCGGTGGGGATTTTTTTTTTTGAGACACAAGAACAACTACTACTCAAATGACACAGAGGGATGACTAAACCAGCAACAAGACTCGACCAAGAACACGAACTCAACAAAGTTAAAACTGAAATTAAAATCGCAAGGCACAAAGGGGTTCTCGGTGGGGAATTTTTTTTGGTGCGGTTTTCTGGACTTTAGGTAAAAACAACAGCAGATCGAGATTACCTAACAGGAAATCTGAGCTCTGATACCAGCTGATGGGGGAGTGGTCCCGATCTTCCGCTAGGTAAAGGATAAACTTGGGTTGGTGGAGAATCTCGACGTTGGCGATCCAAGGCTCCGGTCCGGCGGATCAAAACCTTGCAATCGTTACACCACTGTCTCCGTTGGTTATCAACCACGCAGAACGCGATTGACCTCGCCACGAAGGCTAATTCCTGCAAGCGAACCCAAGAACACAAGCAAGAACAGGAAGGATACAAATCGAATGCCAAATCACAGACAAACGAAGATAAGGTGAGGTTTCACAAACGCCAATGCAGCAGCCAATCGGTCCGGTGCAAGAGGCGAGATCTAAACACAACAGTGTAGATGCAACAAAGCAAAACCTAACCCTAGAGGTGGCTGGCGTGAGAATATATAGGGCGGCGGCCTGTGGAAGGTGAACAGACTTGGGCTGTGGGCTAGAAGACGTACAGACTCAGATTATGGCCAACACGGCCCAGTTCTGTCACGCAGGACTGTTTTAAATACACAGGACGACTCGAGACTCCAAATGAGGTGAAACCAACGGCAAACGATCCATCTTCTCCTTAGCTTTCCAAAAAGTCCAAGAACGTGCCAATCGGACTTCGTATGAGGAAGTTATGACCATTTTGGTGCAGGGTGGTCGATGTGGTCCGAACCAGCGAAATCTTGACTTCAAGCATCCGTGCGGCTCCGTCTTCAAGTCCAGCTCTTCTATTCCATCTCCCATGTTCCTAAGCAACAAAATATCACTAGTATTCAGTAGCATCCCATCCAAACAAATATTGAAATAGTTGCTAAGGAAAGAATTAACCTCATAGTTCAAGCGACGGGCACGGGCGCGTGTGATTGGTCCTTGTAGTATTGTAGGTGGAGGCTCCATGTGTGTATCATGTGAAGTGATGTCCTCATCAGTATTTTTGGCCCAAATCATCAAAATTGATATTTTGACGATCTAGCGACTAATGCCATTTTTTGCTATCAATAGAGGGGAAGCCTTTCGGAGGGTCCCTTTAGATCGGAGCCTGGATGGTCCCTCCAACTTCAAGTCTTTCAATCCGGAGACAAGTCTTGGGCTCCGAGGTTATGACTTGCCATTATCTTAGAATCTTGAGGATCATGAGGATGAAGTAATTTCCCCCAATAGTAGCCCCTCGAATACACTTATCTGAATAGCCTGTACAACAAGGAGAGCAGTATACACAAGAAATATTTTCATTCTTAGGGACTTAAGAAAAATTCAAGGTATTATAACCGTTTGAAAAGTCCTCACTGTCGAAGATATATCGAATCTAAGCTTCGAGCTTTAATCTCCATGTGAAAGCTTTGCAAGAAAGTGGACCATTGCAATTGCAATGCATCACAAGGAGCCGTTATTTTTGTGTTGTTACTCCTCAAATAGCCGTTAGGCCTTTCTAGAAAGCAACAAACGTAAATATTTACCGCGAGTTCACACTTTTTCACCTTCTGGTCCCACCTGTCAATGATGAGGGTTGGATCTGCAAGTGTGAAAACATATACAAAACGTGCTAAATGAAAACGGAGTGGTTATAAAAGGGTAAAGTGAATAGCAATGGAAAGCTTTTACAGAGCTCTGGTCCTTAAGATTTTCCACACTTCCATCCTCAACCTCTCTCCAATATTCTCGAACATTCCTTCAATGGCGAGGACCAGCGCAAGAGTGTCGACGGCGGCAGGGACTTTGGCGCAGAGGCAAGCCTGGGCTGCATCTACAGCAGTGGCGATGGCGGGAGCCCTGGTGGGTTCTTGGCCCAAGAACCCGCGGGAACTCCGACCACTGTCTAAGAAGCCACTGTAGCAAACGTTCATTCTCGGGCGATCAACTTGTTCGGTGGAATCCATTGAGGAGGCGGTGAACAGAAAGCTGGGTCTGGGAATGAGGACTCAGGTTCCTGGAGAAGAAGTGACCTCGGCACCAAGGAGCCTAGAAGTCGTCGTCTTCGAAGCTTTCTTTGAAGCAGGACTAGGCCTTCCTTCGATAGACTTCTTGGCCGAAGTGTTGGATATGTTCCCCATCACCTTGCCGCAGCTGTCTCCGAACGCCATAGCAAGGTTAGCTATCTTCGAATGGGCCTCCGAGCTGAAGGATGTGAAGGGAGGTCCGAAGTATTTGTGGCTACCCATGAAGCTTCGTGCCAACTGAAGCCGCAAGATGGGCCCAGAGACTCCAAGTGGTTAGTGGCCTTCAGGAGTGTTAACTTTCAGCTCCGAAAAGAACATGTAAAGAATTTCCCGGCGAAGGCGATCAATGACTGATGGTACTCGGACTAGATACTTCGATGGTTTAATACCGAGGTAGGAGAAGACTCTAGGCTTGCCGGTCCCCTGCAAGAAATATGGTACCGGAGGGAAGCAGAGGTGAATCTAACCCAAGCCTGCTTTCAACGCGGCTTTGGTTATTGTCTTCATTGGCCAAGCACATGAGTATGTGGGACATGGCTGAAGAATTCATCGCCCTTTGGATACCTCCTCTTGGGGCTGACTAGCCTATTGTCTTTCAAAGCGCTTCGGAGGGGGAGCTTCGAACCCTAGGTAAAACCCTCGTACCTCCTGCATTGAGATTAATCATAAAGAATAACTGTAATATCCTTAATTGGTTGTTACCTTGTTTCAGCGACTCCGTTGGCATTGGCTCTAGAGTAGATTGCTAGGGCTACATAATGGGTGCTTAGAGCCCCTAATGCTGTGGAGAAGCAACGGAGGATTGACCTGGTTGGAAGCTGGGAACGCGACAACCGAGTGTGGAGGGCACTCGGGATGGAGGATCCTCCTCTGCCTAACTTCGACTCAGCGGGAGCAGTTTCTCAGAAGAGAAAGGCTGTCGCTGGGACCTCCAAGGTTGCGAAGACTCCCACAAAGAAGGCGATGTGGAAGACCAAGCTTCCTTCACCTCCCTCATCTCTGGCTTCGCTCGACATTCGGAGCTCTTCTTCGGAGGAGTCTGAAGAAGAAGAAACTTCGAAGGTTTGCATCTGTTGTCACAATTGTGTTAGCTACAACACATGTTTTGTATGTGTGTGTATGGTGTGTAAAATGAACCTCGAAGGGTTCTCTTAGAGGGAGAAAGGATTTATACTGGTTCGGACCTCCCCTAGGGGATAATAGCCCTACGTCCAGTTTGTGGTGGATTTGGCATGGTATGCCTCAGCGTGGTGTAGTGAACTCCAGGGTTTCATGGCCCTAGACAAGCTATCCTGCTACAAGGGCTTGGCCCTGCTTTTATAGGCACGCAGGCCAAAGGAAAAAAAACCAAAATGCCCTCTATAAGTCCTAGGCTCATAGGGGCAAAAAGGGGGAAAGAAGCTAGCTACTGTACAAAAGTGCTTTACAGCTTTACAGACGTGTCAGACAACATCACTCCTTGACCATCTAAACGACATACTAGGGGCAGAAGGGCCCCTGGTATGGTTCTACACTGTAGCGGGGTGCAGATATTTTCTAGGTTTGGAGTAGGGGCCGGAGCTCTCCAGGCGAAGGCTGCAAGGGAGGCTTTGAAGTACACTCTGAAATGGGCTTCGAAGTATACTCCGAACTGGGTTCCGAACTGGGTTCCGAACTGGGGCTCCGACTGGTTTCTCGGAGACTTAGCTCTGAATTGGCTGGAAAGGGTCCGGAGATTGGCTTTGAGGGGCTCCGAAGGGAGCTCGAAGGTTAACTCGAAACAGGGTTCGAGGGTTAACTCTGAACAGAGCTCGAAGGCTAACTCCGAACAAGGCCCGAACGCTAACTTTGAGGTTAGCCTGAGACTTAGCTTCTGGCAAACCTTAAGGGATCTTGAGGGCTTCGCTCCGGAGGGCTCCGAAGGGGTTCGGAGGCCTCCCCTCCGGAGGGCTTCGAAGTGAACCTTGGGGCTTGGAAATAGCTTCTTCATAAAGGAAAAAGCTTCGATAGTGTTGGGCTCCGGGCCGAAGGCTGTCGGAGGCTGATGTCATTTGGCCCCTGTTCAAGGGAAAACTTATTCCCCCAACAGTAGCCCCTCGCTTGCAGGCCTTCGGGACGAAGGGGTGCGTGCGCCCTTGGGACAAATGACAGAAAATTACAACTTCAGGGAAAATAGGCCTTCGGAGCTTGGACCGAAGGTAGCTTCAAAATGCGCAGGTAATAATTGCTTGCGTCAGCTGTCAGAATGACCTCATGGGGATCAACTGACCCCGCAACGGCTCTAAAATTGACCGTTATAGTGCGCCGGGCCGCTTCGCCTTTGCTGGAGGCCCACCTGTCAGTAGCTTCGGCCCACGAACCGTCGGGATTTTTACCACCTATAAATAGGGGTTTACTGCACACGGCTTCGACACACTTCTCATTTGCTTTCTTCTCAGCGCCTTGCATCCTTCGCTCTCTTCTCCTCCTTAGCTTCGCGTGAAGCACCCCTCGCGAACTTTAGCCCCTTCGCGCCGCAGCTCCACAAAATGCCGAAAAAGGTTGCTTCGAAGGCTTTGGCCTTGGGCTCAAGCTCGAGCTCCACCCAAGCGCAGGCAGTGGCAGCTGCGGCAGCGAAGCCTACACCGAGGCGGTTGGGGCCGAAGGACCTTCGGTCGCCATCCGACAAGTTCGAGCAGACACTAGAGATGAGGGCCTCGATCTCCACCGAGGAGTCTGTCCGGAGGGCCTGCTAGGGAAAGATTGCGTTGAAGATCCAGCTTCGAGTTCCGGAGAAGTCGGAGGCCATACCGAGGCCTCAGGTTGACGAAGTGGTGTTGTTCAAAGCCTTCTTCTAAGCCGGCCTCGGACTGCCAGTAGTGGGGACGTTGAGCGAAGTCCTGAAGGCTTACAACCTCGAGCTTCCTCAACTTTCGCCCAACGCTGTGGCGAGGCTTGCTGTGTTTGAATGGGCCATGAGGGCCGAAGGTTGCGAGGGCCGCGCAGACGTCTTCATCGCCCTCCACGACGCCAACTACCAACCGAAGGCGAGGGAGGGTGCAGACCGCGTCAAGAGGGCTTTGGCCTTCAGAAGCGCCAACTTCCAGCTTCGGAAGGAGTACCAAGATGTCTTCCCGGCGAGGGCCGCCAACAAAAAATGGTACTCGAAGTGGGATCAAGAGTGGTTCTACACCTCCGTCGGCGTGAACTCTCCCCTTCGGAGTACTAATGCACTTATCTCTTATCGGCGCGAAGGGGTGGTGAAGACTAGCTCCGACACCCTTCGCACGAGAATCTCGCTCCCTCGGAGGGTGGCCGCGAAGATGAGCATGAGGGACCTCGCGGAGGAGTTCATCACCCTCCGCCTCAGCCCCCTTGCGCGCTCTTGGCCAGAGGGGCTCTTCCAACCTTCGGACCGAGGGGGCCTAAATGAAGTGGCCATAGAATCCCTTTGTAAGACTTCGAAACCTTTCCACTTTCATACTTGGCCAAAAACTTTACTCTGACTTTGAATCTTGATGAAGCCACTCTTGAAGTGAGGACTCCTGAGGAGGCCATCGCGGCGGCGGAGTGTGTTGTCGGGGCCCCGACACCAGAGGAGCAAGCCCAATGGCTTACTTTGGTGGGGACTTGGGAGCATTGGAATAGGGTGTGGACCCTGCTCGACTACGAAGAGGTCCAGGCTCTGCCAGACTTCTCCCATCTTGTACCTTCGACAACCGGCTCCAAGAGGAAAAGGGGGGACGATGACGAGTCTGAAACTTCGAAGGCTCGGTTGGAGGTCCTCGCGACCGAAGCCTCAACTCTAGAGGAGGCAACGGTTGCGAACCCTCAAACAGAGGTGGAGCCAGCAAGTGCTCCGACAACGGCTACCAAAGTGGTAGCGAAGACCTCGACGGCGACGGCTTCGGGCGCGGAGGTCGTCGTGCCAGCTTCGCAGCGAAGGGATTGGGGGCACACATTGACCCCTCTACTTTCGAAGAAATCTCTGATGAAGGTATACGCTTTAAGCATACTTCTCTTTTATATGTGGATTTTGACTTGAACTTTTTTGCAGAAGATGATGCCGGTGCGAGGCCCACCGTTCCGAAGCCAACGGAAGTCTCCAACAGCAGCAGCAGCGGCGACAGCAGCAACGACAGCTCGGAGTCCGACAGCTCCTCGTCTGAAGAAGATGGAGGCAACGGTCGCGACGAAGGGTACCCTCGAGGCGACGAGGAAATCGAGGTGGTGGATCAAAGCCCAGCTCTGCCGAAGCCTGTGCAGGCGGTTGCGGCAGAGGAAATTCTCCACCTTTGCTACCGAAGGGGGCCGTGATGGAGACGACCATCCACGCCTTCCGAGAGGGCTGCGCAGCTGCGGAGGCAGGAGGCTTGGTGGCTCAACTCAGCCATTCGAACCCCATGGACCTCTTCATCAACGCAAACGAAGCCCTCATCCAGGTGAGCGAAGTCCTACGCAGCCTTCGAGTTATACTTTGGTCTTCGATTAACACTTACGATTTTCTTGAATTCTTTCAGGCCTTCACACTAAACACAGTAGCATCAACTTATGCGGATAGGCGGATGACATGCTTGGCGGAGGAGAAGGAGGCCCTCTGATGCGAAGTCTCGGTGGAAGCCGAGAAGCGAAGGCGAGCCGAAGCTTCAGCCGAGGCGGCGAGGGCCGAGGCCGACAAGGCTAGGGATGCCTTGGCCTTGGAGACCGACAGGCTCCAAGCGGAACTTCAAGCTGTGAAGGATGCCGAAGCCCATCTGGCGAAGGAGAACTCCGAGCTTCGCCAAGGAGCTCAGTGCCTTGAAAACTTCGTCGTTGGCAACATCGGCGAAGCCACTCTGAGCCTGACCGAGGTCCTACAACAAATAGGGACCGAGTGTCCGGCTCCAAACTTCGGCGGCCAGGATCCAATTAGGGACCGCGTCGCATTCTTGAAGGTGGTGGCTGCGATGGCGGAGCAATCTTTGAAGGGCTTCGCCTTGATGGCCGGCCGAGTGGCGGGTCAAGGGGTGTTGTAAATGCTTCACAATGCGGGGTGCAACCACCTCGAAGCAGCAACCTCGGCGACTCCGGTGGCCTTCGGAGGCAAGCACTTGGTGATGCCTCCAGCTAGCGTCCGCGGAGCCTAGCGGTTACTTCAGGAGCCTTGGAAGGAGCAAGGCTGCGAAGCAGTCCTCGAGCTTCAGAAAGCCCTATGCCTTCGCAGAGCCAAGGCGCATGCCTCGCCAGCTCCGCCTTCGACGTCGGCACCTCCGCCTCCGAAGGTGTAGATCTCCTTAGGCTCCTTGTAATTCTTAGCTGTAGTCTTGTAAAAACTTATCAGTTTATTAATATAAATGCGGGGGTGCTTTATACCTTCCCAGGCTCAGTCTCCGAATGTTGACTTTGAAGTACTTGAGGACTGTGAATAACTTTTCCAATTGTGGGCGGTCCTCGAGTTAGCTAGGTCCGAAGGCCCTCCTCGGTTTAAGCTTCCGAGGGGGCCTAACGATGAAGCCATCCCCGAAGTAGTTCAGGATCTGCTGGCCATCGTGAAGAAGGAGTCCCTTCAAAGTTCTTCATCCTTGCCTCTGCGAACGTCCTTGGCAGGCGATGAAGCTTTAGACTTCTCTGCCTTCGACACGGCACCGCCTGCCTCACAGACTTGGAGCGACCTGCAAAGTGGAAGACGAGGTCTGCGTGCTTCGGGATGTGGACGAACCGACCATGGCAAAGCAGGCTCTGACGAGGCTTCGTCCAGCTGAGGGGGCCCTGGCCGAAAGAAGGGCAAGCGAGGGTGGGGGCCTCGAGCTCGCTTTTTCTTAGGCTTAGACACAGACTACTCATAATTTGTTTTCGAAGTATATTTGTAACATACTTCTCAGTTATTATTCAATGAATGAGATTTGTTGTGTTTGCATACTTCGTCTGCATGCTTCGCATTGTTTGATGGCTTCGAACGTTTTTAGCTTGTCACGCTCATACTGCGCATTACATTCGCACACTTCGCATACATGCTTCCCTCCTTTGCTCGTGGCAGCTAGGGACTTAGTCGTTGCTGGTGCGGGCAATTAAAAATGCGAAGGGGTGCGCCTTTTGGCGGCTTCGGATGCTTATAACACATCGAGCGAAGGCCTGTTTTGGGCTTCGAATGCATTAATTTGGAGCGAAGCAAGGCTTCAATGTAGCCAAATTAAGCGAAGCATGCTTCAACATGCTTTGATTTGGATGCTGTGCATGAGCAAGGCTCCGAAACGCACTTAGATTTTAAGCGAAGCATGACTTTAAGATGTTTTAATTTCTTAGATTAGATCATGTCACACGAAGCGAGGCCTCGGTGCGTGTTTAGATAGCAAAGCAAGGCTTCTTGAGCTTGGTCCTGTAGTGAAAAGGATATTTGGTGTGGATTCACCGAACCTATGATTTTGAGCTGCCTTCGCTCTGAGCCACCTTCGACTCTAAATACCGAGAACGGATCTCGAAATTCTGGGATACGTTAGGCCGGTGGCCTTCGTATCCCAGACGCATCAGGTCGATGACCTGGAGTCCTTGGACGCATCGGGCCAGTGGCCCGGAGTCCTTTAGCCCACTGCTATGGGCCCAGAGGCACTGTGTAGCCTTCGGAGGGGTACTCCGGATTTTATAAAGCGAAGCAAGGCTTCGAGTTTTAAATAAGGCGAAGCAAAGCTTCAGGTTTTTGATAAGGCGAAGCAAGGCTTCGAATTTTTGAAAGGAAACAAGGCTTTGATTTCAAAACGCGAAGCATAGCTTCGGTTTTAAAACGCGAAGCGAGGCTTCGACTTTTTACGAGATGGAGCAAAAGTTTGCATTAAAGGCGAAGCAGGGCTTCGGCTTTAAGGCGAAGCGGGGCTTCGATTTTAAGCGAAGCAAGACTTCGATTTTATACTAAAGTAATTACAAAATTGTACATCGAAGTGGTACTTCGAACAGTGTACATACCTCGTAAAGTGGGTGAAAGCTTACCTCGTAGCCTTGGGGCTTTGACGGCCTTCGACACACGAAAGCGGAGCCCCTTTTTGGAGGGTGAGCTCCGAAATGCAAAGGATGGGGGAAGGCGAAGATGACCTTCGAGCTGCACCTGAAGCCCCTTGCCGAAGGGTGCACGAAGCAAGAAAGCTTCGAAGCTCCCCCTCAAGTGCACTTCTTATTGCAGGCAGTGGCAAAGAACTTAGCTTTTAGGACTTACTTCCCCACGGATGACACCAACTGTTGTAGCAATTGTGTTAGCTACAACACATGTTTTGTATGTGTGTGTATGGTGTGTAAAATGAACCTCGAATGGCTCTCTTAGAGGGAGAAAGGATTTATACTAGTTCGGACCTCCCCTAGGGGATAATAGCCCTACATCTAGTTTGTGGTGGATTTGGCATGGTATGCCTCAGCGTGGTGTAGTGAACTCCAAGGTTTCATGGCCCTGGAGAATCTATCCTGCTACAAGGGCTTGGCCCTGCTTTTATAGGCACGCAGGCCAAAGGAAAAGACCAAAATGCCCTCTATAAGTCCTAGGCTCATAGGGGCAAAAAGGGGAAAGGGAGCTAGCTACTGTACAAAAGTGCTTTACAGCTTTACAGACGTGTCAGACAACGTCACTCCTTGACCAGCTAAATGACATACTAGGGGCAGAAGGGCCCCTGGTATGGCTTCTACACTGTAGCGGGGTGCAGATATTTTCTGGGTTCGGAGTAGGGCCCGGAGCTCTCCAGGCAAAGGCTACAAAGGAGGCTTCGAAGTACACTCCGAAGTGGGCTTCGAAGTATACTCCGAACTGGGGCTCCGAACTGGGTTCTCGGAGACTTAGCTCTGAATTGGATGGAAAGGGTCAGGAGATTGGCTCTGAGGGGCTCCGAACAGAGCTCGAAGGTTAACTCCGAACAGGGTTCGAGGGTTAACTCCGAACAGAGCCCGAAGGCTAACTCCGAATAAGGCCCGGAGGCTAACTTTGAAGTTAGCCTAAGACTTAGCTTCTAGCAAACCTTAAGGGATCTTGAGGGCTTCGCTCCGGAGGGCTCCGAAGGGGTTTGGAGGCCTCCCCTCCGGAGGGCTTGGAAGTGAACCTTGGGGCTTGGAAACAACTTCTTCAGAAAGGAACAGGCTTTGACAGTGTTGGGCTCTGGGCCGAAGGCTGTCAGAGGATGACATCATTTGGCCCCTGTTCAAGGGAAAACTTATTCCCCCAACATCATGGGAAAGGAGCTCGAAGATCTTTTGCTGCACGGTGATGACGATGAGTCTCGAGTTGTGACCGAGGACCCTCCTCGGGAAACTGCGGAAGAGGTGGTGGCGATCCAACCTAAACCTACCAGGGTCTAAGAACTGGATCCAGAAAATGCTAGCTCACCGGTGATCGGAGTAGTAGCAATAGAGGCCAGGGCTTCGACGTCTGCTACTCTAGCACAAACCTCGGGGGAGGAACTCGAAGAATACCTCCAAATGTATGAATTTCTGGGGGACCCTGAAATTCTCCCTCAGAATCAAGATGAAGGTAGGTCTCCGATCTTTATTCTCTGAAGTTCCTGAAATAACTTCCCTGCACCAACAATATCTTAATGAATAATTGATGAATACCTTGCTTTTTGCAGATGCTTCGAGGAGCAGCATGGCTCCAATCAGGGATGGAGCTTCGGCTCCCCTTGGAGACAAGGCTCCGATCGTAGCGGTAGCTCCAACAACTAGAGTTACTTCGAACGAGGTGACTCTGCCTGAGGGAGCGACTCTCGAAGGGGGATCTACCCTGACCGAAGTAACGGCTCCGGTTTTTATGCCAAGGAGAGGTAAGGGCAAGACTTGTCTTGGGCCTCTTCCCTATTTAACGACAACGCCTTCGATGAACGACCCTTCAGTAGGGACATCGGAAAAAGATCCTACTGAAGATGACCAAAGAGCCATGTCCTAGCTCCCGCTACTGGCTCCGTTCTTGGAGCAGCGGACAGGGCTCCGAACCCTCCTGGAACCTTTGGCTGAAAAGAGCCAAGAGGTTGGGAACTCTGAGCTGGTCTCCGTTCTGAGCGAGGCCAGCGGATCGGAGCTCGACTTAGCCCTTGAAAGGGCTACCCTCCAAGTATGCAACAAACATAAAGCATATTTACTTAATGGAAATTACATCGTACTTACTTTTCTTTTTGCAGCAATTCGTCCTTGCTAGAGCAGCAATGACTTCTAATGAGTTCGAAACTAATCGGCTCAAAAGGAAGGTTACGATGCTTCAAAAGGCCCTTAAGGGATTCGAAGATAAGACTCTACAACTGAAGGAAGATCTCCTCGAGGAGCGGAGGGCCAAGGCCATAGCAGAGGGAGCACTCCGAACGAAGCAACAGACCTGTTCCAGACTTGCATCTTCGATAGAAGAAATCCAAGCAGATCGCACAGTGTTGAGGGTTGAGATTGAAAAACTTCGGGCAGCGGAGGCGACTTCTAGAGCTAAACTCGTGGAGCTCTGAATGTCACTTACCCAAGCACTGGTCCAGAAGAATTACTTAATGTCGAAGACAACCGAAATCTCCTCCGTTGCCACCGAATTGACAAATGCCGAGAAGAGGCATAGCTTGGCAGTTGATCAGACCATGGATACCCTCAAAGGTGTTCTAGAGTATTTTGCCACGGTGTGCCCGTCTTCCTCAGCTACGGCAGATGAACCCCTTGATCGAAAGCTTAAGATGATCCAAGCAGCGGCCAAGATGATGAAAGGCTCTGGGACCTGCTATAGAGAGATCTATGGGCAAGTAGCTAGGATCAAAGTCTATCGACACCTCGAAGCCGTTGGGGTCTCTGTTGCTCCGGTTAAAGGTTTGACACCGGTATGCTTCTCCGACGAAGGCTTACTGCGACCATCTCTAGACGTGGCTTTGTCTTGGGAAGCCTTCCGAGCGACCTGGAAAGGAGATAATGAAGTTGTGGCCAAGGCTTGGATCGACGAAGCTCATCGGTAGAGGCTAGCTCAGATGAAACCTCCGGCTCCAACTCCGCCAACTGCTCCGCCTCTTGACCCATGGCTCCAACCAGGGATGGAGCTTTGGCTCCCCTTGGAGACGAGGCTCCGGTCGTAGCGGTAGCTCCGACAACTAGAGTTACTTCGGACGAGGCGACTCTGCCTGAGGAAGCGACTCTCGAAGGGGGATCTACCCCGACCTAAGTAACGACTCCGGTTTTTATGCCAAGGAAAGGTAAGGGCAAGACTTGTCTTGGGCCTCTTCCCTATTTAACGACAACGCCTTCGACGAATGACCCTTCAGTAGGCACATCGAAAGAAGATCCTACTGAAGATGACCAAAGAGCCCTGTCCTAGCTCCCGCTACTGGCTCCATTCTTGGAGCAGCGGACAGGGCTCCGAACCCTCCTGGAACCTTTGGCTGAAAAGAGCCAAGAGGTTGGGAACTCTGAGCTAGTCTCCGTTCTGAGCGAGGCCAGCGGATCGGAGCTCGACTTAGCCCTCGAAAGGGCTACCCTCCAGGTATGAAACAAACATAAAGCATATTTACTTAATGGAAATTACATCGTACTTACTTTGATTTTTGCAGCA